>BGPR01006492.1:8850-35745 GCA_013235015.1 Araneus ventricosus
CACTATACACTTGAATTCCATTCCGTGTGAGGTGTACGTGTGCTACTCCGCAAACCTGTATTAGACATCCGAATGTTTATTGTCACTTTACACTTGAATTCTATTCCGTGTTAAGTGCACGTGTGCTACTTCGCAAACCTGTATTGCACACCTGAATGTTTGTTGAATGAACCTGAATCTTTGAGTATCCCAAAGATATTTCACATCAAATTTTTAATTCATCTTCTATATATTCGACATTTGCTTTTATATTCGGATTAATTTATAAATATATCTATTGCCTGTAATGTTTGTGCATATATTTATAGATAACTTTTCGTTTTCGTTTTTTTTTCTGCTTTAGATAAAATAACATTAGACATTTAATTTTGGTTCATATTAGTTTATACAATTATTTTTGTTCTGTGCACTATTTTAGAGCTCTGATTTGGCACCTTTTTATTTTATCATCTTTATTTGAGTTTTTAATTGTATGAAAACGTTGATTCTTAATAAATGAGATTACTCTAATTTTTATTGATAAATTTCTATAATTTCTATATATTGATTACTTAGAAATGTTCAAGACTGAAATTTATTTTTTTATGACACTTAATCGAAATTTCTTCAGACTGTAATACTTCCTCACTATTTTCGAAGAATACAAAATCGAATTTATCATATTTCTTAAAACACAATGAATGAAGAATTTTTCTCATTTTCTGAAAGAAAGCAATCAACTTGTTCCCGTTTCATTTTTTAAATTATAATCCTTCAATATTTGTTTTAAAAAACAGTTTTTCCGCTTTTCAATCTGAATGAGTAATTGCAGTGATGGAACACGCTAAAGAAATTATTCAATGCCATTTGTGTAAAATTGATTTGCAAAGAAATGAATGGCAAAAAATCGTTTTTATTGTTTATTCTTTTTTCAGTCTCTTTTGATACAGTGGAAATAATAAGTTTTCTTTCTTTCGGTATATTCTGCCTTTTCCTTCAAATTTACTGAAAACCTGCATGGATCTATAGCAAGACTGTCAAATCAAAAGACTAGCATGAAATATGTAAAAAAGATAGGACTCATTGTGGTTGAAATGTAATTAGAATTCCTGATTTTTTATTACCTGAAATAAAAAATTCTGTGTTTGTGAAATATTGACATATTACTCTTCTCACACTGTGTTTTAACATAAACACATCGTGCAAAAATAAATCAATTCTCCGTCCGTTATGAACCTCGTATTAAGCATAATGATCTGTCAGATCACATGCTCATTTTTTTCAATCTTTAATTTTTATAATGAAACACCTAAATGTATTTATATTTTCACATAATATTTTAATTTCTAAAGCATACAAAAGCATTCGACTCATTTCTTAAGAAATAGTTCACTTCGTAAAAATAGTATGTTTTAGTAACAATCGTGTTGCTAGGAAGAAAATAGACCAGCTGTCCTTTCAAGAATTATTTACCTTTTGTAAAGAAAATTGAATCACTATGTAAATTCATTTTTGCATTAAGCAGTTGCAATAGCATAAAACTCAAATTATAAAATGATAAAAAAAGAACGGAGAGAAGCAAATTAAGACTTTGGCTTGGCGATCTGAGACATCGGAATTATGACTTCTGGCCTTTTGCAATAAATGACTAATGGGTGGAAAACTTATCTCCACACTTGGAAGATCTATGAAGAAAAATAAAAGGGTGCGAAACCATCGCCAAATTATATCAAAGAGGAACTACAAATATTGCCATGCTATCTAAGTGATCTACGGCAACTTATATGGGAATAAATATATCGATGGAGTTAACCCTCTGATTCCTAAGACCATTGGAATAGAATGACCTCAAAATTTCTTGCGCTAGAGTTTCTCTTTCAAAGGTAAGGAAAATTCTTCTTACCCCTCAGAAAGCACAATTATAGCTGACACTGCCCGAATTCTAAGAAAAACTTCCCTTATCCCCAAACCCATCTCGGTGGGCCACTTTAACGAAGAAAGCGCGCGTCGCGGGCGTGAAATAAATCACACTTAACGAAAGGGGGTGAAAATTTTACAGTTATATTCGGACGGCCGCCGTCTTTTCCTTGAAGGTACGTTTCGGACGTTCTCGTATCTATAGAGTTAATAAAGAATACCAAATATATCTGAACATTTATATTACCTACGATGTACTGAAGGAGGAAATATTGCTTATTTTTGCTACTAAACATGCTCTTTCCGGCTGCATACTTTTTGAATTCAAAACGGGAACGTTAATGCAAAAATTCTTTCGATTTGGTTCGATATTAGATATAGAAGTCGCCGACTAGCACCTGCGGTTCGCCTTCTACATTTAAGTGAAAAGAGACTTTTCAAAAATTTGATAAGATTTGCTGGGTTGAAAAAGACATAACGAATTGGTTATATTATATTTAACTTACAAGATTTGTCAGAAGAGATGCTGCAACATGGTCGATTTGTTTTGGGTAGACATTACATCCATATCTCGAGCTTTTTTCTTTTGAACGTTATTTCGATGTGTGCAGAAAAAGGCTGTATACCTTGTATGTGAAATAAAGCAAGTGAATTCGAACCAGCAGCTTCATCTCTTAAACGAACCATTTTACAAACACATCAATGAAGCCTGATTGCATATGCTACACAACATGAAATTTAGAGGGAAATTAGGCATATTGGACTAGGTTTAAAAAATACCAAATTTAGCCAAAGGGGGCAGCAGATTTTTCTTTATAATGAACCATTTTAACAGTCAGTGAAACATTTCATGAAGGTTAGCTAAAAAAAATACAGAAGAAACACGGTTTCAAAATCTCTTATTTACTAGATTAGCCACGGCGTCCGACGCTGCAAAAAGTCTCAGGTGATATTTTTTTAAACATTGCTTTCACATCTCTTTCTTCGTCCGAAGGTAATTTCGTTGTAAAAAGATATAGAAGTATATCATCTATGTAAAATAAAGCACTCTGATTCCTAGTAATTGTTTCATCGTGAAAAAGCATCCATTTTATTTAAGCATCATTGAAGCATGAGCTAATTTCTTTTGTTAAAATGTGCATCTATTAGTAATTGGTATTATAAATTTCGTCTTTGCATCGAAAGTTGAAATTTAATGCATGAATATGCATAAACGGGAATTGGATGTAGCTCTTTAGTTTGCCTTTCTATGACAATCTCTTGTAAAGTTTGACTCTATTTTCAAGCAATAATTGAGTTATATAGCTTCAACAACTTTGATTAAATAACTTTCACCTCTGCCTTCAAGGTCTTTCCAAAGTCTAATTTTGATATAAACAGCATGAAAATAACATAAATGTGTTTTAAGCTTTGTTAAAAAAATTGAAAACATTATTTGAAAATAGACTGTGTCTAAAATTATTTATATGATTATTGTTGTGTCGATCTTTAACTATATTCCTTTATTAAAAAAAATCTGTGTCACTGGTGTAAATTACGTCTTAATGCAAGAATATCTATAAACTAAAAATGGATATTTCACTTTATCTTGAAAGGTTTCATTATATTTTAGTGCAAAAATGAAGTCGATATATTTCGAACAAGTTTGCTTATAGATAACATGTACATATGTATTCTCCTTCTAAAGACCCAAATTAATACTTAAAAAGATTTAAAATACAGTTACTTTAATCTAAGCCTTTTCCATTTGTTGCACCAAGATATCAAAAACGTATTTTTTTATAAACAGTTCTATAAAGTATTTTTTGAGTAAAAACGGAAATAAACTACGCTTAGATTTGTTTCCGCTTCTTTAAAGTCTGGTGTTTGTTATCCACGCTTCTAATAAATTTATACCCTAAGATTTATGCACGCTGTTTGGTTTCATTTGTAGTTTTATTTTTTCGCAGCACATATGTTTTGTAATGTTCCAAAACCGTAGTTTTCGTTAAGGTTTTATTTTACTGGAACTGTTATGCCTACTTTTGCCATTTTTTCTCAAGCAGTACATCATCTTAAAAAAACCATTAGATATCAAGAAGTTTCACTTATTAATTATTACGATCACAAAAGAATAATAAATGTTTTGGGAATAGTGGATGGTTTAGGTAATAATGTAAAGTTTCGAAAATTAAAAAAAATACATGCTTTTGACAAAAAACTTTTTTGTAAATATGATTCATTTAGCAAAAATTTAAACTAATCCATATTCCATATTATTTTTTTGTTGTTGGTCTCTTTTAAATATGCCCTTAATACTAGTTACGATCAATAAAATAAAATACTATATTTCAACCTTTGCATGGATTTGGAAGAACAATTTTGGAAAGTCTTTATAGGTTTCTCTCTGGAAAATGAATTGCACATTCAAAGACGATAAACATATGGACCTTCGAAAGACTCATTGAGCCAATCTGCGTTCAAGAACTTGAAAACTGGGTGAAAAATATCAGGCCGAGAATGTTCTCCCTTCATTTTACGTTGTAGATGTGTAAATGAAAGTTTACCTTTGTGTTTCCTTTCAGTCCAACTGTAATAATCTCTTGTATAATTTTGGTAATAAAACAACAATGGATAGATTAAATTAAAATGTGTGCTCAGTTTTATATATTGCGGTCAATGTGGTAAATCGGTTATTATGCGTAATAACCGGTGATTATGGTGTGTAAATTTAACAAGTGTTGATGGATCACAAAATAAACTAAAAATTTCTTCTTTTAAAGCGTCATGAAGTACGTATCGGTTATAAACCCATAAACTAAATATTCAATTTTCTCTGTATTCTATCCATAAGTGGCGCTTAACTTTAAAAGTCTGTATTTTTAAGCAATATGTAGAATAAAAGACTAGAAAAACTTTGCTTAAGAAAACTTTCACTCTCTATTCACTTTCCAATTATCCACTTTCTATTTAAAATACTTTACATTTAAATAATCATATTTTAAGTCATTTTAAAAACGACACACCATTATTTAAAAAAGCAATGAGATGTATAAAAGTCTTATAAATAAATTAATAGAACATCATTGGCTAGTTGTATTAAGGTTTAATGAAAGTCTGGTTTCTTTTCACCAGACTGGCAAAATAATAATAGCACTTATGCATCATATCCGGTTTGCCAAACCTTATAACTCAGTTGTACAATGATCATTCAAAATCACATAGAAAATGAGTGCGCAAGTGGTATCTCGGAGCAGCCGATGGCATTTAAAAAATATCCATTTGTGGAAAACCCTCATCGTTTTGTTTCTCATAGAGGGAAGCAAAAATTCTCCTTACTGCAATATTGATATCTTCCTGAATCTTAATTGTATTTAACTAAAGTTTTTATATAAGTTGATTATATATCCTCTTTGAAGTTATGAAAGAAAAAATACGTTACGTTTTGCACATGTGCAGTAAAAAATTATTGAATACTCATATTTTCTCACAATGCTCATATTTTCTCTAATATTCAAGGTATTTATCTAATACATTGTCACGTATTCTGTAAGTTTCCTACAATAATTTAATTGAAAATTCTGCAAGTTATAAGCAAGTGCACTGAGGAGAATTTTTTTTTTAAAGAAACCTTTATATCGTCTCGTATATCCTTTCTATTTTTATGAAAATGCGTGTAAATATTGTTCACATCCAATAAAAATGGAAGTTGCGAACCATTATCAGATATCTTTTAAGCGGGTTGAGACAAAATCCCTTCTTGATTTTATCAATTTCTGGTCGGTACTCTAAATGACATCGTGACCATATCTTCAATATAAATTAAGAATTAAAACCTACGAGTTTCCACGTGTTTGGGTGAGTTTTGAGAATTTTCTCTTCTTATCTTTTGAGTATGATTTTCTTTTAATATTTGGTTTTTCTGACAATGTTAGTGTTGTTTTTCTATCAATACATGTAAATGTTTTCTTTCTTTTTTCGGTGTTCCAGGGAAACAGGACTTTTTTTTAGCTTTTAAGCTTATAGTTTTAAATAATTCTATACGTTCGTAATGGGATTTCCCTGTTGAACACGCATCCTTTACGTTAGCGTGCTTTTTATTTTTGATTGTTCTCTCCTTTTTCTAAAATAGTTTTGTATATATTTTTTCTTTTGTTAACATATATATATATATAATATACTAGCTGTAACCCGCGACTTCGTGCGCAAAGAATTTGAAGTATTAAATTTTTTAAATTCACGAATGTAAATGTTTCGTTACATGTTGAAAGGGAAAATTAAAAGTTTTGACGGTTGATAATACATTATTGGACGACTAACAGGAGTGTTTGCTGTTATAGTTAGGAAATTTATTTATCTATGCTAACACACTTTTGTATACTACGTTTTTTTTGTTTTACGTTTTTTGCACGAATGTAGAGGTTTAGTGGTGTGGACACACGTGAACACGCCACATATGTTGCCTATGGAAAAAATATGGTTTTCCAAATGTACGCCTGCCCCTTTCAGTGTCTGGCCCTGAGCCTACCTTTTGAAATTGGATGGCAAATCCTTCGGTATTATCGGAATGCGTAAAATTAAAACACTCTCTCGTTTTAAAACATTCTCACGACGTTTGGACCTAGGTGTGCAATTTGTAACCGTGCGCAGTCTCGGTACATCGAGGTTACGTATCAATAGTACTGGCACACCGACTTTTAATATCAGCTTGTCGGAAGGTACCCCTGACAATTCTAAGGAGTTCAAGAACTCTACAGGATATGACGTTACTTGAAACATATATTTTTTTATGTATCTGACTTAAACTTTCATTAATCAGTGCCAAAATTACTAATTCAACAATCATTCTCTATTCTTCATATATTCTCCGTTACTGTAAATTACATCATTGTACTCAATGGTATCATTAGGTGCTTACAATCTGTGTAATATAACATCCACCATGCTATATGCCATGCGCTTCTACCATTCAACAGAATACATAAAACAAAATACTCTATCGTCGCTTATTTTCCTTTAGTTATAATAAACTTTAGTTTCTAAATTTTAATCTAAAAACTTTTGCAGCTATATTATATCTATCAATAGATTTCTGTCCCGGCGTCAATTTATCGACAGCTTCTTAAATAAAATCTGATATGGAGAAGTATAAATCACTAAAATTAAATAGACTGCAAACTCGAAAAATGAAAATCAAGCGTCGAGTTGAGTAATTACATTTATTATTCCATTAATAAATTATTTGTTTATTTCCTCTGAAAGATCACATAATCGCGGCTTTCTTTATGATCACGTGATGTTTGACATTCAAAATAAGTTATTCTACGTGTAGTTTGGCCGTCAAAGCGTAACAGACAGACACACTTTCTCATTTAATATATTATTAAGGATTTATTATTTCTTCGGAAACGCAGGTAAAAATGGCAGGTGATATGAACTGCAGTGATTTTTTAATCTAATTAAATAAGCTTTAGAATTCTTTAAGAACCAATGAAAACATTGCCAAACGATATTTTAAAAAAAATAAACAGAAAAAATAATGGCCAAGTAATTACACCGTTGCCTAGCAACGCATCAGTATCAATTCTAGTATCATTAAATTTGATTTATTTTAAAATCGTCTGCGTGTCAACTTTTTTTTTAAATTTTGAAAAATTAATACAAATTGAAGGAAGAATGTCACAGATATAAAATTGATATCATTAAAAAGGTAAAATTTTGAACTTTAAAATGGCATAAAAATAATTTTCGGGGGATAACTTGCTCCGAACTTACAGCGGAAAAACGGTTTCGGTTACTTTTTAATTAACTGACTGTTTAATTAACTTTAGCGCTTTAAAAAGTTGACAGTAATCTTACCCTTGTCTTAATTAATAAGTGTGCAAAGTTTGGTCGAAATCAGTGCCGTGGTTTAGGAGGAGATGTGGAACATAGATACAAACATACAAACCCACAATGACTTTTATTTATATTAAGATATATATATATATACAGAGAGAGAGAGAGAGAATAAATCGTAAAATGAAAGAGTATAAAATGTGAAATGAAAAACGCAATAAAAGCACAATAACGTTTCTTCAGGGGATGAAGTTATTGAGAATTGCTAAATACAAAAGTTTGACATTTTCTTGCAATCAGTTACGCCGTAAGGCCTAAAACACTGATTTTCATCCCTAATGCCAAACCATACCAAAAATCAGGCAGAGGAGTTTTGAATAATTAAAACAGAAGTACGATGTGATAACATTAGAGAAAAGTAAGAATAAGTATTTTACGTACCAGAAGGACGGTTGTTGACGTGGCAGTATATGCGGAGGGTCACGGTACAGACTGGCGTTGAAGGGGTATGAACAGAGTATCAAGTAACAGTTTTCGCGCTTAACTTTGGCTGTTGCCAGGGGAGTGTAGTATTTTGGGAACGATGAAGATTAAATGGAAGAGCGATAACGACAGAAAGCGTAGAGAAATAGTGGAAGAAATCAGTAGAAAACGAGAGACCAGTGAAGAATGTTTAAAAGATGCGTTTTCGAGGTAAAATATGAGACATTACCGACTTGAGTGACCCTGCCACGAAGATTAAACTTCGCGTCGGCATCTCTCTGATAAGCAATCCTTTACTTACATCTTAAATCATTGGTTCGTAAAGTGAGGGGGAATTTTATTAATGTTGAGGCTATTTCTTAAGTGCATGATTTGCTTTTCGGCAGAATTAGTGTTATTTCAAATTTTGTTGATTCTTATAAGTTGATTGATAATTGTGTTTTTGTAGATTTTATATGAGATATTAGAGTTCCAAAAAATAAATTTATTGACATTAAATTTGAATTCGTTTCTTTTGTCGTGAATGCCTATTTTTAGGTCGTTTTTGTGGTCTAAGCATAAATCAAGAAAGATCGCTGGAGATTGATTGTTGCTGGTTTTAATTAGTTTTAGTTCTTCTGGATAGATGATATTGCAAATAGAGCTGAAGTCTTGAAAATTAAAAATTATAATATCGTAAATAAATCGGAAGGCAGAGTGGAGGTTTTAAAACGAAATTTCTTTCGAAGAAATGAAGAAAGACGTTGGCTATTAAAAATGAGAAATTTGTTCCTTGTGGGATGCCTTTTATTTGTTGGAAAATATTTTCGCCGTTAAAGATAAAGTTATTGAATATGCAGTAGTTGATGAGGTCTTCCCAGAAAGTTAGGGGGATTTTAAAAAGATTTTTAAGGTCATAGAAGTAGTTCATTAGTACCTCTTGTAATTTATGTATTGGAATACTTTTTGAAAGATCTTGAAAGTCGTAGATTTCTATTGTATCAATTTTGTTATTATTAAGGATTCAATTACTTTGTTATTGTTTTTGATAATCCATGTGAAATTTTCTTGCTCAATATGATTTAGGATGATATTAAGATGTTTTGAAAAAATGGTTCCCGGTTTGTTCAAGTAGGTGTTAGTGCCGCAGGTGATATATCTGAATTTAATTAGCTGTTTATGAAATTTTGGATATAAAACAAAATATGGTAGATTATTATTTGCATTATGACATTTAATTTTCTTGTTAAATATTTTTATTATATTTTTCCATCTGTTATTATTCGCATTTTTGTCTTTACTCGGATATACTTTCAATTCGTTTTTTCATATCCTTGCGAATTTGATATGAATGTTTGTTACTTTAATTTCATTGTTTTTCTATTATGTTTTGCCTCTTTTATATATATACAGAAAAACAATAGCTAAGTCATCTGTTGCCTTGTTACGATACAAAAGAATTGCAATATCAGTATGTTATACTATAATATACACACAAAACACATGTTTCAGTTTGTAACACTTAAACTGCTATTTTGACTTAGAATGATCATTTTTATTTATGCACGAAATATGCATATTATTATTCTTACACAAAGTAAATCGAGGGAAATCACACTTTAGACGGTTTCGAAATAACGCCTACGAGGCTAGGCGTTGAATGTTATAGGGGAATGTGGGATAAAACCGGGAACCTAAAACTCGATGATCTGTTGGAGCTAAACTATTTGACATAGAGCTTGTCACATTTTATTAAAATATTCATTTTCATTCAAGGAAAAACATAATTTTAATATTGGTTTACCAATGATATTTTTTTTAAAATTTATACCATCCGGTTTTTACCTCACTAGTGCGGTAAAACCGGGTACACATATTACCTTGATCGCAAATTAAGAAAACTCGATTCTCGGTGGAAAAGTATCAGGAACTTTTATTTAATTTGACAATTTAAGATTTTTAGCTACAAAACTCACATGTAAAGCAATTGTCTTCTTCCTCTGCGCCACTGTAACTTTCATGAGCCCAGTTAAGACAGCTTCTACATTAGATTAATCCTTCTCGTTTGTTTGGATTTGAAAATACGTCATTAAAATTTAAACAATCAACATCTTATGTCTTTTTTTGTCTTCATTGGAGGAATCCTCAATAGTGACTGTCCCGGTCTTACGCCACTTAGAGTAGCCGATTTTACCCCGAGTGCAGAGGGTATAAAAAATAAACTAGACCCCCGAAACTATTGGACTAAATCTGTATTGTTTGGTCCGGTGTAAGTCCTTAGCAATCATATAATAATCTAGACAAAACAGAGTTTTTACAACTATAATGATTAATAAGTAAGGATGGTTTAAAATCAAATGAACATTAGAGAGTTGAAAATCTAAAAAGACAAAAAAGTATGAATATCTAAAAAGACAAAAATTAATAGATGCAATTTAATTGGTGTGCTCAAGTGCAGCAGCATCCAGGAAAAAATTGCGAAGGAGGAAAAGTACAAATAAATAAAAAATATTAATAAAGGGAATTATAAATGTGGAAGAGAAAACAATAATAGCAGACAACGACAAGAAGTAAGAATCTGGTGAATGACTTCATCAGAGGCCAGAGATCCATGCAGATTCAAAAATTGAATAGGTTTTCTGTATAGGAAAAAGACTTTAAGGTCTTATATTTAATATCTTCTTTTGGCCTGAACCTATTCCGGGATGTATTAGAAAGAAAAACATTTATCCACAATATTAATTTTTACTCTTCCACATCTATAATTCCCTTTATTAATATTTTTATTTATTGAGAGTTGAGGTCTTAAAGCAAATAAACCTTCACAGGCGCATTGAATTCATAAGCTACAACACGTCACTATGACTGTTCCTTTTTCTTGACTGGTCGAGTGTAATTCAGTATCTGTTCGTCAGTATGGAGAACTAATAGCTCCAGAATCAAGAGTACCCGGATTTACTCCATTCTCCCCTAGCTAATAATGACCGCTTTTGTCAGTAAATCCAAAGTCTTTTAAGCTTCAAAAATAATATTAAATATTTGCACTTGTAGGCCAACGCAACGACTGCGTGACAGGTTTTATTTGACGTGTTTTTATATTTTAAAATGGTTTTTTATTTCGGGTTCCTTTTTTACTTATGTTCTGGAAGTTAAAACATCAATCCGCTTACGGCAGTCAAAGATTTGATCAAAAATTGATCCGATATAAGAGACTTATTTTTCGTGGAAATCGCAGTATGGAAAAATGACCTACAATATTTGGCATAAATTGCTAGTGAAGAGATATGTAGTAAATTCAAAGAAGAAAACAACATATTTGCTCAAAAATATCCGCTACTTTTCCTAAAAATTACTTTTAACTTAATGTTGTTGACTTGAACCATTTTGCGTTAAAAGCTTCATACTATTTGGAATTTTTTATATCTTCATAGATACGAAATTTGAACCAAAATGAATAATTTCATCAAACGCACCACTTTTTTAAATAATAATAATTCTATATAAAATTTTAAATTAAAGTCTTGACCATTACTTCAATCCTTGGAATCACCGTTAATTTAAAAATTGCAACTCTTTGGAGTTAGTGGTTTGAGAAACTAAATGTAGTAGTTTATATTCAAATTATATATAGTGGAAGCTGGGTCCTTCCGACCTTACGTGAAAAGATCGTAATAATAGGTGATCTCCTTTACTATTTGCAATCATTAAATCTTGTGCAGTGTTGCTACCTTGGAAACATGTTTCGATATTAGAACCACAAAAAAGAAAGGTTTCAAATGCTTTTAAAGTTTTTTTCTGGGTCCAAACCTACCCAAGGGATCTTCAATTGACCCTCAACAGGACTAAAATTAATTTACGCCACATTTTTTACTCTGTAGTTTTATGTGTTTATATTTGAATTTTGCTACAAAAACATAAAAATTTTACATTTATTTTTTTGTTTGAGTTTAAATTTAAATGCACTTACAAATAAAAAAAATTTTGAAATTCTGGCTTTATAATCATTTTTACATGAATTGCTTTTAAATCTAAATTTTACTTTAAAATAACTACCTTTTCAAATTTAAATTTATTTGGAAATAAGTATATTTCAAATTTTATTCGAGTTTCATGGATATTCCAGGCTTTATAATAATTTTTCCATGACATTTTTTTGTTTCGAAACTGAATTCCACTTAAAAACGAATAACTTTAAATTCTTATTCGATTCTTTGTAATTTAAGGGTACTTGAAAATAATTAATTTTGAGTTTTATTTGAGTTTCCTTGATATTCCTGTTATCTAATTTTTTACTGATTTTTTTTCTGTTATAAATCTGAATTTTACTAAAAAACGACTTTAAAATACTTTTAAATGTTCTTTCATTTTGAGTCTTTAAATTTAAATTTTCTCACAAATAAATAAATTTTGAATATTAGTTAAGTTTCATTGATATTCCTGGCTTTATAATCATTTATTCCCTAAAATTCTGAAACGCACATACCGTTTCAAGTTAAAAGGGGACTTCAGCAAAATTTAAATTTGATTATTTTCTAAAATAAATTATTGTGATATTTTTAGTTGCTGTCTATAGATTCATTTCTTACTCTGAAACATATTAGAAATATCTTGGACCTAATTTCGATGCTGTTTACAGCCCATTCGTTTTTTTTTCTTCACATATAAAATTTTGAAAATGTCAGAAGACCCCTTTTAAAATCAATCGATTCAAATTTGCTAAAAAAATAAATAAAATTTATAGAGAGATCTTACAAGCGAAAGCGTAACTGAATTTAAGATATGCATTTTAAACAGGATTTTATCTCTGAATGTTCTGGTCATTATAAGAAACTGAATACTGTCGATTAAATCAGCTGTATAGAATTATAGAATTATGATATGCATAATTAAGAATTATTATAGTTCGTAACAAAATTACTCATTGTTTTTTTGGACGTTTCGACGTGGGAACGTATTTAAAATATGAAAGTTTGTATCGCGCCTAAGTCAGAAATGTGACAAAGTTATGAATCCTTTGTTTTCGTCATTATTTAAAAATTGCTAATCTTAGTTCATACGCCGTGTATGTTTCTCCACTCGATCTTCGCATTCTTGTACACATGCGTAATCGAGTGGTGGAAAGAGCAAATGCAGTCTAGATCCAATGATCCAAGCTGCAGTCGAATTAAAACTGTAGCTCGGAATTGGAGATACATAGATGTGTAATTTGTGTTCGATGTGGCAGCTTGGCGAGAGGGGAGGCAGGTCAGGTGTCTTCCTCGTCAACTGTCCGGGGTTGAAAATTATGACGTCCGTCCCAAAATATCCTTCGTATTGCTTCATAACGGAATGCTAATACAACAAAGCAAAAAGAGAATACAGCAGAGTCCAAAAAATCGCACAACATTAAATGCACGTCTCCGGAATGAGTGGTAAAATTCCGGTAGTGCCATTAAATAGTGAAAAGTCGCAAGTCGTATCTCTTAGCACAGCTGCACAGGCAATGGATATATATATATATCAAAACAAACAAGAAATAAAAGACAAGAATTCAAAAACATACGAGAAACAAAGGGCAAAAAAGACAAAAGTTTTAATAAATTGAAAATAATGGCGAGCCGCTCGTCAGAAAGAGAAGCTCGTCTATGATATTAATAAGTGCTTTTTTATGCTAAGGACATACGAAAACCGTAAAAATGTGTCGCTATCCCCTCAAAAAGCACAAGACAATTAAAAATGGAAAAATTCTGGAATAAAAGACAGATACAATGAAGATGATTTAAAAAATGGAAAGCAAAAAATCCGAATGCATAAGACCTAGAATAAAAATAATACAATAATATTCGCAAAACAACAAAAACACGAAAAACTAGAATAAAAATAATACAGTAATATTCATAAAACAACAAAAACAAAAAAAAGAAAATTCTTACACCGACAGGAATAAGCACACGAGACTGTTAGAATCACAAGGAAATATCGCCAAACCAGTTATTGCTGTTGCCAAATAGAGGAAGAAAAGGAGAAAAAGGCTTTGCTGATAGTCCCTAGTTCACTGCTTGAGATATTGTCGCACCAAGTTTTCGGGAATACCATTTTTTAAAAGTTGATCAAACGGAAGCTTTGATTGTCTCTCTCTCTCTGTGTATATATATATAATATTTTTCACTTAGCAAATCACGTTGGATATCAATATCAATGAAAGTTCTAAATTTTATCATACTATATCCGTTGCAATCAAAATATTAATACTTTATTTGAGCCCAAACAGAATTTGTGAAACATAACAAACCGAAATTTCCGATTAAATTCAAATCACAATTACTGCTGCCTTGTTTACAAAGCTCATGTCACTTTTAATTTCAGAAACTTTTTACATATTTTTGGAGGGTTTTAACATATTTTTTGAAAATACAAAATAAACTGAAAAAAAGAAAACTTTTTCTGTCCTAATGGATAAAAAGAAATCTCAAAAGAAATAAATAAAAGGAAATGTTTTTTTTCTGCCTTTCATTTCCTTGCAAATCGATTTTCAACAAATGACGATGAATTTCTTCAGTGCAGTCTTTCAGTGCAATTACTCGTTTCACATTGGACAGCGGGGGAAATTGTTTTTTGAATAGCAAATATTGAAAGATAATAATTTTCGAAATGAAGGGGAACTAGTTGATTGGTTTCTTTCATAAAATGGGGAAATTCATCATACAGTATGTTTTATGATATCTTTCAAAAGAGTAGTATGTAATAAATTGTTATATTCGGAAAAAATAATTTCAGTTTGAATAACAAAATAAATTTCAGTCAAAAATATTTATAAGAAATAAATACTTCAATTTTTATCTTTCATATTACTTCATTTCAGTAATTTCATATATTCAATACCTACATCACTCTATGTGCTCAAACTAAAAGAAAGATGACAAAATGAAAAATTACTTCAACATCCTCCAAAAAATTTAGCGAAACTGAAATAAATGAAAGAAATAATATAATTCAAATCTAAATATCTAAAATTGCAGAAGCTAATATATTTGGAGAGATACATTATTTTAAAAACTCTCAAGCATAACACTAAAGAAATTACATGTAAAGTGAATGTAAAATACTTTTAGGAGAGTTCTGGCACACAGAAACAAATTATCTTTACAATAGAACATGAGGCCAAAAACGTAAAGTGTGAGAGCTGCAGGAGGATTCTTTGCCAATGAATAAGTAGATGAAAAGGAAACACTAGACACACAAATTGCGCAACAAAGATTTGTTGAAATACAAATTCACAATATCACAAGAATGCAGACGCATCATTATTGAAGGGGAAATTAGCAGAGTGTAGTATGCAGACATGAGAAACATTCTGAAGTATTCATCGTTTATTTTAAACACATAGACGTAAAACAATTATAAGGACACAGACATGAAGACATTTACAAACGTATAGTTAGAAGTACATCTATCGCCTCTTACCTGCTCTCCCTGACAAAAGAAATCCATGGAATCATGGGATACATCTGACGTCAGGCAGTGACATATTGCATCTTTACAACATCACAATAGCTTGTGATTGACTGAATATTTAATGAGGAGAAGGAAGGAAAGTAAACTACGTATTATTTCCAACAAATATCTTCGCTTTAAAAATTAAGCAAGTAAACTAAACGGAAACTCTAAATAAATTATGCGCCAACGTGTCTAAATAAGTTTGCGTTGTGAAATACACATTTCCAATAGTACAACAATTAGTTTCCATATAACCTCATGACAAGTCGTACCCAAGATGGCAGAAACAATTATAACTAGGGCGCAGTTTCAACAACACACATTTGGAGTACCTACATGATGTAGGTTTTCAAATGACTTGCCGTCTGAAGCTTTGAATGCTTCGCATGTTTTTATTCAAGGAAATGTGTTGTTGTGCTGTTGTAATTTGTATTCTATTAAAACTATGTTGCACACTTTATCTAGTATATTCGTTTCTTCTACATAATTGACTGGCAAAACGTCCTCTCCAGCCGTCCGCCTTTGGGACTAAGCAATATGCCCTTTTATAAAAATGATTTGTTCCTATAAGTCTGGCCTATTCTTAAAGTTTGTACAGTCGTCAACGAAATGAATGAGACACCTCTGTAATTCTGGTAGATTATATCGCATCTTCACAAAATTAGTGTCGATGTTCGGAGGAAGATCGTGTGTTCCATGAAAAGTAAATCCATAAATACAAATAAATATAATATACAGTCCCTCAAAAAGTAGGCGTTGCATGTCAACATTGGGAATTTGCATTTTTTTGTAAATATTTCGGAAACTATTATATATATGCACTTGATTTTTTGTTATAACGTTAATTGTTATACGTTATTAACGTTATAAGCTGAGGCGTTATAACTTCTCAGATTTCCTCTCATGTAAAAATTTCACTATGTTAGAATTCACTTTTTTTACACAGTCATATTAAAAAAAATTAAAAATATTTAATTTTTTTTTATTAATGAATTTTTTCATGATTTAATGGAAAAAATTGATACTCTTTTAGTTAGCGGAAAACGTTCTGAGAAATATATAATACTTCCCGAGATTACGGCATAAGTTCCTAAAATTCATTTAACATAGGAAACGCCATTTTTCAAAACTCTATAATTCTCGAAATTATCATCACAACTGTCTAACATTTTATGGGGAGAGTATTATAGAATTTTATCTATCATCTTTGTCGGTTTTTTTGGGTTTTTACAATGGCATGTGCATTTTTAAGCTTTAGACAATCTTCATTAGCTTGTTGAACACCTTGCTTTCTGCAAGATAAAGTCCCAAATAGGCAACTGTTTTCGGTCTTTGAAAATCAGGAAAGCTCAGACTATCATCACGAAATAGCTGATTGAGCTTTCATGAAGCAAAAAAGACTGTTTCAAAAGCATTAATAAATAAAGGCCAATACAATTTTCTTCAATGATCTGATGTAAAATAAACTGCTGTGTGATTATCAAACAGGTCAACTACAGTTTTATATTTATGATAGGATATAATGCACATTGGTATCATTGGTAATGTATTGATCATCAAGCATTGTTTCTTCTATTTTTCTCGAAGACGAATCATCAATATCATCGGTGTCTCTCAGTGCATAGGGATCTGGAGCTAAAATCACTAATTCATTGTCTATATCGTCTAAATCACTATCAACTAAGTCCAAAAAATATCCAGGCCTTCCTGCGCGATTAAAAACTTACGTAACATTTTTAAATTGTGCTCATCAAAATAATTTTCAAAAGAAAGCAAAATTACAGCATGATAAAGCGGGAAATTCAAGGCCTGCATCAATGAATTTCAAAATACAACTTACTGCAAGAGCATTATTACACAATTCTTTGAGAACAATTGACTCTAGCCGTCATGTCTGGTCTTTACAAGCACCCAAGAGCCTTTCAGACAGGCTGCTGGAGCCTGTATTATTTGTAGAGTTTCAATCTTTGGAATGCAACAGAGAAAGGAAGGACTTTCTCCTTTACTAACTGATGGGGGGTAGGCAGTAATGCATTGCACCATCGTCCTATTTATAGGACGGTCGAAAATGTAGGGAAAATTGATCAATTTTCTGGGGGGGGGGATTTTTAACTAGTATAAAAGTATGAAATATTATCTCAATAAATTTATATGTATGTTTTTCTTGAAGGTTAAGAGTTTAAAAACTTGCGTATTGAAATTGAAAGAAAAAATCTGAGAAAATCGCCATCTTTAAAATTAATAAAAGGTATCTAACAATACTTTATACGTCATAAAGGACATATATATATATTTAAATAACTCTTGAATAACAAATCGTCTTTAACTAGAACTAAAATATTCAAAATATTTTATATAAATGCCATTTCTGTGTGCAGTCCTATTTTTAGGAGGAAGAGAAAATATGGGTTAAAAATCCCTGTAGAAACAAATTGCATACGTATAATTTCCTCCAAGTTGCTTTCATTTCTTTATTGATAGTAGTTTGTATTCCTCCGCATTTCTGATGTTCTCCACTCCAATATCTTAAAGGCGTTCGTCCGGCAATCAAGGTGGTCCTGTACATAGTCAGGACCCTCACTGAAATGCCTACACCATTTGCTTCGACGTCACAGCTGGACAGCATGCTTTTACTATACGTTTATGGATTTCATTATTCAGCATTCCTCATTTCCATTTTTACCAGAGAAGGCGAACACTTTCTCTTTTGTCCTCAGCTACAACATTCGCTTTCCGTACCTGAGATACCTCAAGTTATCTGATCTTTTCAACATTCGCTTTCCTTACCTGAGATACCTCAAGTTATCTGATCTTTTCCGTAGCCTAGTGCTATCAGTTCAATTTAGTTCAATCATCCATTCATCATCTCATGATGAATGGATGATTTACGTTAAACCGATCGATTGTTGTTTCCTCCTGTATTGTAATAACTCTAAAAATTTTAAAATCAAATTTGTTTTTTTAATTCTCTCCTTTTTTATTATTTGCTGCATTATATACTGCAAGATCTTTTGTATGGTGACTAATTTCAGAACAATACACGGGATTAAACGAAGAATTGAATTGAAAAAATTCAGGAAAATAAGAACACGAAACAGATTTGTAAATGGTCTCTCATCGCCTATCCATGTTTTTACCAGAATTTCATCAAGATAAGACTTCAGTTAGTTTACAACTCAAATTGATTAATATATTAATTCCATTTCTTACTGATATATTAATAAATTTTCGTCATGAAACTTTTAAGTATATTACTATTTGTTTGTAAATTTAATATTCATATTGGGCATATATTTCTGGAACTTCCTGTGTTTATGTTTCTTCTGTAGACGTTGTTTTAGTGATTCGATCAAAATTGAAGTGCTGGCATTTTTATTGATAACAAAACAAACATTTTAAATTGCGTCCCCCATCATCTGAAATCCATTGCAAACACATGAACAGCATTATTTATCCTCCTCTGCCGAAAACCTTAAAAGAATTTAATTCAACAATATTAAAAGCAAATAAAGACCACTCCATCAAACATCCTTTACAGCTTCTTCCATTTCCCGACGAAAGTTACAAAAACCGATTAATTTCGAAAAGATTCATCGCAGTCCCTCGCAGCCACCATTAAACGTCCCCCAATTCTGTTGCTTCAACATATAGAAGGGTTTCTTTTTCAACTAAACAACTGAAGTGCTGTTAATGCCAAGGGCTGTAGACACTTAAAAGTTCCCGCGAATTACAAACAATTTTTAGGTTTTTGCCTCAGAGTATGCTAGGGAATAATGGATTGTTCGAAGAGTGCACCACGTATTTCGAATGAATGAATTCTATTAAATGCAGAAACACAAAATACCGCGATGACCGACAGGTGCTGTTTTTGTGCGTTCTTTCGTGGGAATAATTTGGAATTCCCTTAACTCTTTGACTCTTGAGGTCTCGCAAAATCTGAGAACATTTGTATACGGAGGTTTGTTAACTAATGGAACCGTGAAATGGATTCGTTCGTCACGTTTCCCCTATGGGTGGTGGAAGATATGAATGTCTGACCTTTCAACTCTTATCTCAACCCAAGGGATCCCTTAATGACCACTCGTGCAACTGCCTTCGTCTCCCTTTCGGAAAAGCAACCTGCCGATATGCGGCCCACTAGTATAGAAGTTGAATTACCGCTTACGGCCGGGTTAGTTGTCAGAGGGTTATAGATGAGTGGAGCTATTAGTAACAAAAATAATTGCTCTTCTGGGTGAATAAAGGCGGATTTAAATGGGAAATAAACAAATGTTGCTTTGAGGGGCAGAGAGAATACTTCTATTTCGTGCTTTGTAATTGCTTGTTGATTATCGGTCGTGACATACGGTAAAGCTGAAGCTGATTGGTATTAATCTTGTGCCGTATGGTAGTAGTTTTGTTTCAGTACGTATGTAGTTTCAATGTGCGTGTATAAAAGCCTTGTATTTAAGCTTTGTGTATGCGAGTATCAATGGAGCTACCTACCTCTCTTTGCCTATGGAGGTGTTCGATGTATCATAGGAATGTACACAATATTTTAACAGTTCTTTTTAATTTCTATCAAGAAGATATAGACTTGACAGTAATAAATGCTATTTATAAACTGGACTCTGCCTTTAATTCTGCCACTCTGATGTTTTCTAAAAGAGAAATAAGTTATGAGCCACATAAATGCCTGAAAATGCTTAAATGAATGTTAAAGTTGTGAAGTGGGAAACATTTCCTGGATGGATATTGCATGGCTGAGTATACTTTCACTTTTCCGTCTTCACTTTTCCGAAGCTTGGTTACTTCAACTATGGGAAAGACAGATATGCAGGTGTTATTGACGGAAAAAGAATGCTGACAGTTTATTCTTGCACTGAACAACCCTGCCCTGAAAAAGTATCCGATAGAAACAAACTGGCGTATGAACTCAGAAAGTTAGGGTCGTATACGAAGATCCACATGGGTGTTGAACGGAAATATCAATCCCTTATTGCTGACACCGAAGATGGTAAAACAGCTAGGGATACTCAGAAAGCCAATTCCGAACCATGTTCAAGAGCCCATCTTGCAGGTTTAGTAGATGATTTCTTCAATAGCAGGTTCGATTTTAACGAAGAAACGATAGGAATCTACAGGAAGAAAATTTTAGAGAAGAATCAACAGATTAAAGGAGCGGGATTCGCAATGTCTGACATTCTAGTGTGCTTCTAATTAATGCTTTGTCTACCGCCAGAATACATTTTCGAAAACATGGTATTTGTGTTATTTATTCAAGCATTTAATGAAACGAAAATAAAAGGAACTGCTGAATATAGACTCTTACTTAGAGAAAATAATAATTGATATCGTTATATAGAAAACTCGTTTTGGGTATTTTATATGACTTTAATATATCTAGAGGTATATATTTACTCGATATATTAGTAACAACCTCATTTACTGATTGTTATTTTTGCAATGAAGGAAGAAGGAATAAACGCAAGCATGCTCATAGTTTCAGCACTCGTTTAAATATCTTTTGGATAATTAGATACATATAAATGTAAATATACTGATAATTCCTACTGTATGTTCTTCAACAATATAATATAAGGCGTATTCCGCAAGTACTACGGAAATCTTTAATTTTTAAAAATTAATTTTGCTTTGTTAATTGAAGATAATTAGGAATTTCAAGAATGACTGACAGCCTTATGTCTAATTTATTAAGTAATCACAACACAAACACAGGATAAATTTAATTTATAATTTAACATGTAAGAAAATAATTCCTTCCTAATTCGTATCAAGAATATATCTGTTTCAAGTAAAACTATTTTAAATATAGAAATCAACAAAATATGGCCTACCATCAATTTTTATTTCTAATTAACTCTACTGAAAATCAGCCTCTTTGCATCGGATTAAATCTTCATTAATTTTAATAAATATTTATAAAGAAAACCTTTCTTTAAAGTTAATCCAATATAAAAGGCACATCCTTAAAAAATTGGAATAAATCAAGATACCTATTTAACCAAAATAACCCATTCAATAAATTAACATTCATGGAAGAACCGATAGTATCGAACTTCCCAAAGTTTCCTCTTAAACAAAGATCGAATTATTAGTATTTTTTCTTCCTCTTTGTAAACCTCTCTTAGATATTCTAGAGTCGTCCGCACAAATTTGGTGAAAGCAAGTAAGCCAGAAACTTAATAAATCAAGTAAATTATCTCGCTTTCGGCATATGCCGTCGATAATTCAATATTCCCTCTTCTTCCCTTTCCAGAAAATACAAAATATACAAGAAAAAATATGAAAAAGAGGGGAAATGACTGCTACTGTTTTAGTTTAACTAGCCAAGGCGGTTAAAAGAGGACTTTTAGGAAAAAACTCCTTTAGTTCGAAAACCTTAATTTACTTACTTATACGACCTAGTCTTAAAGAAAGCTTTAAAAGAACTTACTTTCAGTAACTTCGTGCTTCCAAGACAATGTACTTATTATCATTAAAGAGTCTGTTAGAGCTTTCAGGATGAACTATTTAAACTTCCCGTTCTCCTCAAGTTAATAGAAAACACTTTACAGTTCTTTTTCGGAAATAAATAAAATTTTAAAAATGAATCACGTCATTATTTGCGATTTATATATATTTAATCTCATCTAAGATAGAAGAACGATGGTAGAATGATTTTGAATAGTAAAAGAAACCTATTTTAATATATTTCGTTCTTAGATATTTGTCGAAGATTTAGTATTTGCCAGTATTCTGTAATTTCAGAAGTTAATATTACAGACATGTAGAGGGACGAGACTCATGTTTATATGGAATGCCGCTGTTGAAGAATTAATTCTATTTCAGGAACCATTTTTATTAGATGGCTAAGTTCCACGGCACAGTACATTAAAAGGTACTAGATGCAAGACAGAGAACAACACAAGACAAGTACACAAAAAAAGAAAAAAAGAGAGAGGCATCATGGGAAAAACCCGGATGGCTCTAGTACTGCCACCTACTCTAAAAAGAAGAAGGCAGTGAATTGTAACCGCTACAGACATAGAATAATAGTAAATATAAATGCTATTTTATCAATCTTTAAAAGCATTAGATTTTTTAAATTTCACTTTGATTAAAAAGAAAACGTTTAATATATTATGAAGATACAAATACAAATATCAAAATTTGAATAGAGTTAAGTATAAAATTATCAATAGTTTTAAGAATCAAGACACTGAAATGCACTTCTTGCACTGAAAGGTGTCATTAAATTTCGGCAGTTGAAGGTCATTGTTCCTTAATTATCATGATACGAGGGTAAGTCATTAAGTACGTCAGAAAAGATAAGAAAAAATAAGTTATCATGATAATCAGTTGGAAAGAATTTTATTTTTCATCATAATCTCCACCAATGTTGATGTACTTATCCCATCGTTTTATCAGAGACCCAATTCCAGCTGCATAAAACTCTTTGGGTTGCTGTCTCATCCACAGTAGGAATTCATGTTGAACGTCGTCATCATCTGCAAAGTGTTTGCCTCCAAAATGTTGTTTTAGTGGACCAAACAGGTGAAAAGTAAAGTTGGTTGGTCAGTGCTTACAGCATCTACCTTACTGCCCAGACTTAGCCCCAAGCGATTTTCATCTGACTACGAAGATGACGACATTCAACACGAAGTCCTACTGTGGATGAGACAGCAGCCCATGGAATTTTATGCAGCTGGAATTGGGGCGCTGATAAAACGATGGGATAATCGATGGAAATATAATTATGTACTTTTCATTAAACATCTTTATAATTATCCTTTTAAAGAAACATTTTTATATGTTTTACTACAATATTTCTGATTATAGTCCTATGCTAATGACTTTTAACTCATAATTCTAAAGTTATTGTAATTATATTTTTTAATATCATTAAAAATATACTGCAATTGCCTTCATATATTTTTTGCAGTGAATAATAATTATTATGGCATATGGTGTAATTTGGGTCTCCAAATAATATCTTGAACTCATGAATGGTAAAAAATAACATTTAAACGAAATATATTTACAATATTTTTTAAATATTTATTCTTTACATGTTAAATTACGAATAATATATCGTGTTAAAATTTCTTGCATATTAAGCATAAGACGGAAAATTTGTTCAAAAATCATAGCCAAAGTGATTCATCCTACCCCCATTTCATTTTATATCAGATAATTACGTATAAGCGATTAAGCAACTAATGATTAATTATGTTAAAATATTAAATTTTTAGGGAAGTAGATACTGAATTTAAAGTGGAATCATAACAGTTTTCATTTTGTAAAATCTCTTGATTCAAAATTATTGATTGTTAAAACATTATGTATTTAAAAAAGTTTATCTCAGGAACAACCAAAGTAAGTAAAAAGAAATTCAGAGCAACTGTTGCTTCTTTTTTTTCAAATTTAAGTTCAATTTTTTATTTGTTAAACTCCCCTAAAATTTTTTCGTATGATTAGTAACTTTCGATTTTTAAATCAATTTTTATTTTATTTTTATCAAAAATGAAGATAAAATAATAAATGGCAAGAAAAGAAATTTTTATCAGTAGTAGAGAATAATCACAGAACAGACCTTTTTCACTTAACATTAATAAGATAATCTTGAATAAAAAAAAATTCTTAAATTGGATCTTAACTTAATGTAATATTTAAATACCTAATGTGTCTTCATATGTTTCAATGTTGCTACGAAGGAAATTTATAAAAGTTATAATCTGTTTTGGGAATTTATTCAAATAATTATTTCATGCATAAAGTGAAACTGCCTAAAATTATATTTTAAACTCTGAAGGCACTATCATATTTTCGATATCTAAATGAAGCCTTCTCGAGTGTTTAACGTTGTACGGAAAATGTTTCGTTAGATGACACTAAAATCTCTTAAATCGTTGCTTAAAACGCAACACCACCAATCTCAATTTTTTCACATCTGGAAGAAGCATGTGTTCTCATGTTCGTATCAGACGTTAAGATAAGATCAACCTCGCACATGTGAAAAGAATGAAAAAAATTAGTCATTATAAAATTTTATAAAATGTTTGAAAAAGAAACTTTAAAAATACGTTAACACACATAAGTAGTTTAATAAGAAGTGGCATCATGTTTCGAATGTAATTATTTTTATTCCAAAAAATATGCTTCCGAGATTTTGCAATTGAAACTGATGCAGGATACTCGGTCCCAAATATAGAGATTCTAAATCGAAGTTTTACTTTATTTACTCGCAAATTTTGCATTTCGATTTTTCATCATTTTGAAGGATTACGTTATATCAATATAGCGTATAAATTATGTTCGATAGTTTGCCATCTTAAAACGCGATGTTTTGCTAGAAAACTGATTAATAGCGTATGGAAATTTACAGGTGTTGACAAATGAACATTGTTCCGTCCGTCGGGCGCAATATTCCCACAGACGAGTCCAGGCGGAATGTGTCTGGCAGGCATATGTAAGCAATGCCGTAACTCATGTTGTTAATATCCATTAACAGTAATTTAGCATTCTAAAATTAACCTCTGATATGTTTAGGGAGACTTAAGGAAAAACGTGGGAATATCGTTTCAAAAGAAATCACCAGGAAGAGAAGACACGAGGACACAGGAAGGAACGACATAATTCTTCACTTTCGGAAAACAGCACACCAATGTCTTCCCATCACTTAAACCAAACGTGCTGGTGTATTGTTTCTATCTTTTGAGACACACTCATATTATGTTTACCGTTTTCAACAACAATATATTTTATATGATAAAGTCATGAAATGATTAAAATAAACATCCATGATAATGAAATGGGATATAAAGAGCAATTACGTGTGTGACGAATTCGAGCGCAATGTTGCTGTGAGATATAAAGATTTATCCGATGTTTTTCGGCACTTCAGTGAACAAAAAAAGTTCTTTAAAAAATATTTTAATCGAAGCAAAGTCTTTTGTTTCAAACTGTTTACTTAATATGATTCTCAATCAGCATTCCATGAGGGATCTTTTGAAATTCGTTAATTAAAATCCTAAGAGAAATCTTGAATTAGAATTGAGATTCGAAAATCATTTATTTTGAACGTCTATCAACATATATTTAGTACTTTTTAAATAATGAATATAAAATTTGAATCTTAAACCCATCTTGAATGAAGTCTCAATATTTAGCTTTTCTTCTTTAATTTACTGAGGAAATTACTTTTATTACTTTACCTTTTCTGCAATCCAAGATCTTCCATAAAGCCAATCAATTTATTTAATGAATGCAGGGTCGTTGAAACAACGCAGTGATTACCGGTGAAACCTAATATGTATTTGAGGATAAGAGTTCTGGGCGAGTAATTACTGAAATGTTTAATTACTTTGGTTTATTTTATATACTTTTTTTACTTTAGTTTCTTTTGTTAAAAAAAAGAGAATAAACGAATAAAAATTATGGACAAATTTTTCCTATATTAACCTATTTCGTAGAATTGCTATTGTAGAAAAACGGAAATTTTAGGAATTTATCTTCAGAAATTTTTCAATCAAAACACTCGAGCTCATTTCTCTTTTTAACAGAAACTAGCAGTATGCGCACGGCGTTACCCGTGGAATCAGGACTTCAACAAAACAACGGGAAAAGGCTCACAATGACACGAAAAAGTTTTGAAAAAAATCAAAATAAAAGATTCACAGTATTGATTTTCCAGCTTATTTTTCTTTACATTTTTGACATTTATCAAAACAGAAATGTATATAATATTAAGATGACGATTACACGAATGTAATACGGTCACCTGCCGTGAGGAAAATCACGTACCAGCCAATGAAATTGCAACAATGCATTCTGGCATCGTCCGGAGAAACTCTCGCTATTAAATCTGGCTAGCAAAAAAACTGTTTGAACTGATCATGGAAAAATTATTTAAAAAAAAACGATAAAAGATATTTTAACCATTCTTGTTTAAAATCCGACAGAAGTTTTCCTGTCATAAGCTGAAAAAAAATTAAAATCATAGAGATATTAGAAAGTCATAAGCGAGAATTTGAAGAAATCCTTCATAAAAACTACCATAAAAATTATTTTAGAAAGTGACTGAATGATACAAGAATATGTCACAGAGAGCCAAAGAGAAACAGAAAAATTTTGTCCACAGGAATTATGTTTTATTTTTCTCTAAATTTCTTAAAAGAAACAGGAAAATATAGTATCTTAATTTTTAAATGATCATACTAAATACTTTTCAAGATTATTCATGAAAAAAGGAGTTTCCAACCA
>BGPR01006492.1:35755-79893 GCA_013235015.1 Araneus ventricosus
ACTGTAGATTTGTGAAAAACACAATATTTTAGAACTGTGAATTTTAATAAATGATCTAACACCATACTGTAGAATTGTGAAAAACACAATATTTTAGAACTGTCAATTTTAATAAATGATCTAACATCATACTGTAGATTTGTGAAAAACATAATATTTTAGAACTATGAATGTTAACAAATGATCTAACACCATACTGTAGAACTGTGAAAAACACAATTTTTTAGAACTGTGAATGTTAATAAATGATCTAACACCATACTGTAGATTTGCGTCTAATTTTGAACTTTAATCTCAAAAATGAAAATTGTACCTTTGTATGCAAGTCTGTGTGAAGTGAAGACAATAACTAGAAAATACGACACGTCAGATCGATGATATTTCCTATGCGATCTTACACCAAATAGTATATTCATATTAAATTTTAGACCCAATGATTCAGCAGGAAAATGTCCAAATTCCATAATTGATTATCTTGGCTCCTAATCAAATTGCAAAAAACGACATACTGTATAAGTATTCCTTAAATTTGAGAGGAGAACATTCCTGCTGTTTCTTATTCTGAATCTCATATTAAAATTATAAATATCTGCTAAGCCTACGTTAAAAACTACAAGACGATATTCATAAAAACATATCTGTAGTGTCATTTGCAGTCAATGCGCTCCAAGGAAATCGCTTCTTCTTATAAACAAATAGAAAGAAAACAATTCATCGAACATTTTCTTTTTTTCAGTAGCTTAGAACAAATTAATTCCATATTCACAGAAGAAAATAAAACATTTTTGAATGAAAAGAAATTAAGAAAGTGGAATAAAAAGAACGCAGTACCGAGCTTGGCGAACCATGCATCACTAAAGAAATTATAACCGCACGCATAAAGATAAATTACTCGTTGATACTCAAATGCTAATCAAACTACCAGTGTGGATGTAAAAGGCTTTACTTTATGAATTGACTGGAAATCTGTCTGGATTTGCTTAGAATTCCGAACATGTGAATATTAGTCTTAAATTCACATTTTACAGTCAATATTCGGTCGCGAGAGCATTTAGGGGACTACTACAAAAGTGATAAACACAAAAAATACAGACTCATCCAGTTTCAAAAAAGCTGATAACGAGATGAAACTTTTATTAATGGTTATGTTTGATGTGCATTATTATTTACATGCATTTTCATAATTTTTGTATAAATATGCGGGAAAGATATAAAGGTTTTCTTAAGAAATCCCCCAAATTTTCTTGATGTTGTTTCCTTATAACATGCAGAGTTCCCCTCCAAATTGTAAGAAACTTACAGAATACTTGGCAATATGTAAGAGAAGCATTGTATCAAAATTTGAATTAAAAAAGTGAATAGTACGGGAAATATGAGCATTGGCAGTAAGTAATTTTTTATTGCGCATGTATGAAATGTAGCCTAAATTTTTTATTTTAACTTCAGAGCCAGATATATAGGGCAACTTAAATAAATATTTCAGTTCAATACTATCAGTATTCAGAACGATATCTGCATTGCAACTTAGTGAATTTCGGTACACTCTGAGAGAGACTTAATGATATCGGTTCTTGCGCAAACTAATATTTTTTAAGCTTGGATCTTTGAAGAGTAATATTAAATTTTATGAAAGTTGAAAATCCTGAATTCTCATGCATACTTAATAAGTTAAATACATAATGTAAATTACAGTTCGACGATTAATATTAAGTTTAAAGTTCAGAATATATAAGTTTGTGCAAGAACTCCTGATCATTAAGACTCTCTTAGAGTGTACCGAAATTCACCAATTCGCAGTACTGGTATCTTTATGTATTCTTATGATATTGAACTGGAATATATAATTCTCCCTATATATCTAGCTCTTAAGTTATGAAAAAAATTTGCACTTCATTTAGCACATTGGCAGTGAAAAATTATTTACTATAAATGCTCATATTTCCCGGAATATTCAAATTTTAATAAAATGCATATTTTACATATTTTCAAGTAATTTGTAAGTTTCGTTCAATATGGCGGGAAATTCTGCATGTTATAAGCAAACAACATAAGGAAAAATTTGGACTTTTTTTAACAAAACATTTATATCATTTCGAATATTGATGAAAGTTTCATATAGTTATCAGCTTTCTTTGAAACGGGATGAGTCGGTATTTTTTTAAATTAATCACTTTGTGGTAGGTCCCCAAAATGCTTTCGTTACCGAATCTTCACTGTAAAATGTAGTTCAAGCCTAATATTTGCATGTTTGAAATTCTAAGAAAATGCATGCAGATTTTTGAGATATTCGAAAAAATATGAAAATGTCCATATTATATTGGCAACCCACTGTGATATTTTTGCAAACTGTTTGGCGCAACGCAAGGAACCTCAAGGGCATGTATCAGCCATAATCTAACAATTTCTTACCAGCCCGGCTGTTAAACAGCCAGACTATTTAAATACAAAAAAGGAGTGAAAAAATTTTTACTCTTATTTCAGATAAATTAAAAAATATTTCATATAGTTAACGCACTTTCAAAAAATAGTGGTGTAACAATTTAGAAAGACTAAATTAAAATAACTTTTTTCCATGCATTTAAAACGGAAAATGAGTGATAAAGTTGTTCAATCAATTCCTATTTTAATATTGCTTAAGGAAACAGAAAATTTTTTCTACCGAGCCCCATACAATGATAAAATATATGACACAGTCAGACTGTTTAATGATGTCAAGTTTGTAACGCAGTTTAGGTCATGATTGCAATAAACTTTTCATACAAAAATTGTCCTGTGTATGCACGTGAATGCAGTTCAACAATAATGCAGTATAGAGCTTATAACCATGCATCGGTAACAAATTATAACTACACACATCGAGATAAATTGCTCGTCGATGCTCAAATAGTAACCAAACTACTAATATGGATTTAAAAAGCCTTACTTCATGAATTGTCTATTAACATGTTGCCTTACTTTTTCTTCTGATAATTCATATTAAAATTGTATGATAAACCAATCACGAATGAATTGCAACCATGTTCATCTCTTTAAATCTATTCAAATAGCTTGGAAAATATAAGATCTTTTTGCTTTTCTTGCATTTATTTTTATTTGTATCAGCATATGTAAGTTAAGATATCAAAAGTAAAAGTAGTAAGTAAAAGCTATCAATTTATATAATTAATGCAGGATCGCTGACGTTGAGTAGTGATTAACTAAAAATATGATGTATATTTTTGGATAAGGATCATGAGTGAGTAATTATTGAAACGTTTAAGTGCTTTAGGTATATTTTTCTTTCTTTTTTATGATGTGCGATTAGGTATGATGTTTTAGCTATCACATGTTTCTAGACAAATTTTTATCATAACTTCTTTATTTTTTCTAGGAAAAATATTCTCTTTTTTCCAGTGATTTTAGAATGTAACATGGCTGTGTTTAAATCTTCAGTGGTGTCGTGGTTGAAAAATATTTAATGTTTGATAAAGGACCCTCTTAAATTTTTAGCCGTCTTTCAACATTATTTTCCTTCGCTTCCGAGATATATTTGTTCGAAATAATTATTTTATTTTTAAAAAATAAATATTTCTTATTTAAACAGCTCAAATTAGGTTTAATTTAGTGCGTGTATTTGGTGCCTTCTATATTCGTTTGTTACAATCAAATGCATGAGAATAATTTTGTATTTGACTCATTCTTTTAACAAGAAATATGAGTGACTGTTTGATTTGACTGAATCATTTCACAACATTTCTTTTTACCTTTAAAATATTGACTTTTAAGTAGAGAAAATTAGTTGGTAAATTTCAAAAAATATATTTTCTCTAACCGAGCAACGTGTGTTTTTAAACACACTATAGCCTTGTTTGACCTAATAGTTCAGTTTGGTAAGTTTTTCCTTAAGCCTAAGCGAAACTTTAACTTTTAATCTCATAGATGAGTTGCACACGAACGTATTAGTATCTGTATTGTGCCCGACCGAAGTTTAAATATCGTGTTGAAAAATTAAATTAATGGACATATATGACTACTGTGTTGAATTCAATACATCGGCACTATATGTCATAAAGTGTTTACAAGAAGTAAATTTTGTTGTATTAATGATTTTTATACTCAAAATAATTTTTTAAAGAAAAATATGTCATTTCTTTCGAAAAATTAAGTGCATTGATATCTCATCTGCTAACTAAGACTTTCTCCATAATTGATATATTGTGAAACCCAAGCTTTAAAATAGTAATTATCTCGTTGGTTATTACATTCATGTGTCACTTTTTTACATCATAAAATATACTTTCCAACCAAAAAAAGTCCAAGAATGTTGAGTAATTATCTTTATGAGAGTTGCTTTGAATATATTGTTAAAAAAATGGAGAAAAATGCTTTGAAAATGAAAAAATTAATTTCTTAGGAAAAAAGTTTCAAGAATAATTTATTTGCATTTTCGCATTATTCTCTTTTTCTTACGAAGTACTCTTTATAAAATATATTGGATTTATATATTTTATATACATTGTATATATATATATATGTTATTGTATATATATATATATATGTTATTGTATATATATATATATATGTTATTGTATATATATATATATGTTATTGTATATATATATATGTTATTGTATATATATACAGTCAGTATCGGTTATATGGTCAGCTCAGCGGTCCAGAAAAATCAGACCATATAAGAGGGGTGACCATATATGCGGAACAATACTACACTATTTAATTGCGGCAGGGTTATATTCACCTATCGGAATATAGTGCTCATAAACAAATAATTAAACTTTTAAGAACATTTTAAAAATTAATTCGCGAAGTAAAAACTACAGTAAGAAATATGCAATATTTTTTAGTGAAATTTATTAGCTTACCTTACCAATCTAAGTACAGTACGTGCATTTATATTCATTGCACTTATTTAAATATTCAGATATACAAGATTGCCTCATTTTCTTGGTTGTTAACACAACTTTTTCTAAGTCCCTAATAGCTTTTAAATGTTCATCTGCTGCTTCGGAATTAGTAAATAAAAAAAACACCTGAGGTCATCTATGGCTTTAAGCGCATCTGATGTTGATACTGATTTCTTTTCACATTCACTGTCATCCTGATCATCGCTTCCTTCGGCATTCAAATTTAACATATTAGAAACAATATCTTCTAGTGAAGCTTCACTGTTAGTAGCGAGATCTTCATCAATCTTTGCATACAGATTTTCGTCTGGAATGGATAACCGCGATTTCGAAGTTTTTCTGCTAATTCAGTTAAGGGGAGATCTTCATCGTCGTCTTCCAATAATTCTTCAGACTGTGGAGAACTGTGAAATCCAGTATGTCGGAAGCAATTTGCAATAGTTTTCTGTGACACTATATTCCAACTTTGGTCGATATAAAAGATTGCATTTAACACAGACACTTGCAATTGTTCTTTTCTGTCAATAGCAGAGATCATATCTTGCAGAAGAAGCTTTCTATAGGTAGCCTTGAAGTTTTGGATTATGACTTGATCTAAAGACTGCAATACACACGTGCTGTTTGGAGGCAAGGAAACGAGGTCAATTGATTTCAAGCCATCAACAATGCAATGAGCAGTACAGTTGTCTGCAATTAATGCAACTTTCCTTTTCTGTTTTGAAAAATTTATATCCCATCTCCTAAGCGTTTTTTTCCCAGATATCCGCCATCATCCATGCTTTTGAATTAGTATCGTAGAAGAGAGGCAAAGATTTGCAATTTTTTATACACCGAGGCTTAAGAAATTTTCCAATCACCAAAGGGATTATTTTCTCCGATCCATCCATATTTGCAGCTAACAACACAGTTAAGCCTTCCTTACTTTTCTTTCCCCCTACACATTTTTCAGCTTTGTTCTGTCTGGCAAGATCCGATAAAGAAGTCCGCATTCATCAACGTCGAAGACGTTGGCATAGATTCATATCTTTCGAGAATATTCCGCAACACTACATCTTTCCATTCTTTTAAGGAACTACTTTGAAAATCAGCAACTTCTCCGCAGAATTTTTTAAAGGACAAGTTATGCCTTGAATAAAATTGCTGTAGCCAGCCATTGCTAGCAACGAAACTTGACTCGCCAAGTTCATTAGCAAATTCCAAGGACTTTTCTTTCAACACATTCCAGGATATAGGAGCGTTTTGCGATCGTGCATATTTAATCCATGACAGAAGAGCCTTATCCACATTCTCATAAGGTGAAAAGCGCTGACGTTTTCTTTCTTGATCACAGTTTTGAACATTTGAGGAGCAAATTTTGGCTGATAAAATGTTGTTTAATGTCGTCCGGGGTATCGAATTTGCTTTGGCGAAAGCAGCTTTTGAAAGATTAGAATTTTGAAACTTTTCAATCAATTCATTTTTTTCAGCAAATGATAAATTCTTTCTTTTCGAAGCCATATTGAAAAAATGAACGTTCTTATTCGTCTAGTATAATCCGAATGAAACAAATTTTCCTTTACTCTTTTCGTCTCAATTTCAACGTACTTTTCAAACAGGAAGAGATAATTTCAACCAATAAACAGACACATATCCACCTGTTGTCCTTGGGGAGGAAAAGAATTGGGGGGGGGGGTAAAGCCGACGATGATTCCAATGCAAAAGAGAAATGGGAGGAAGGGTAGGGAAGTCAATGCGTGAATTCAGGTCCTCTCCAGGGACGCACGGACGTTTTTTTCTTCTAGTCATTTATTTTCAGTGTTGCTTCCCGCCTCAAGAAATGTTACTACAGTTACTATTTTTCAAAAAAAACGATAACCTCATTGAACAGACAAAAAAATGACCATATAACCGATAACCAGGAATATAAAATGACTATATAAGCGGTGCGCTTTAACACATGTTGCCTATTAAGTTAGTCGGGACTTTAGAAAACTGACCATATAAGCGGGGTGACCTTATAAGAGGGTGACCATATAGCGGTACTGGCTGTATATATATATAATGATTCCGTTGTTGTAGTCGTTATAGTAAGGAACAGGCCGAGCAAATAATTACTTTTCATTTATTATCAAAATATTTAAGTCACGTTCAGGAGAGTGGCTGACACAAGTGCATCTTAGTTTAGGTTTTCAAGTCAAAAGCGAACAGAAAATACTTGCATTTTCTCAGATATTAACATATAGACACGTGATCAAAGTGAAGGACTATTTTTAGTAAATTACGTAAGTGTTTTAGGGAAAAGTATGGCGCCAACAAGTCGCTGATTTCGCTATTTATATGGACGCGTGGAAGTAATTAGAATATTCTTTTAGTAATAAATATGTCAAAACGCGAGTTTCAATATACCTCCAGCGCGGGAAATAAAACGAAAATGGAGTTTAAGAAAAGTGATTTTGAAATACATTAAGGCTTTACTAAGATTTTAAAATATATAATATTAGAATTTAAGTTAAGTGAAATAATTATTACATATATATATATATATATATATCAATGTCATGAAAATCAATCAATGTTGAAATTAAATGGAAAGACTGTAGTTTTCATTTTATTATGGGAGAGTGACGGAATGTACGTACATCTGAGTTGAAGTTTTTAAGCCAAAAGAGAACAGAGAATGCCTGCTTTTTCTCAGGTAGGGATTTAGCAGATAGACACGTGATCAAAGTGAAGGGAATAATAGCTACTTTTAGTATATTATGTAAGTGATTTTTAGTATATTACGTAAGTGTTTTAGGGAAAATACATGGCTGCAATAAGTCGCTGATTTTGCGATTTGTGTGCGAGTGGAAACGATTAAAATATTCTTTTAGTAATAAATATGCCAAAATGAGAGAATTAATATACCTCCAGCGCGGGAAATAGAACGAAACTGGAGTTTAAGAAAAGGGATTTTGGAATACATTAAGACTTTACATTAAGAAAATATATCTAATATTAGAATTTGAAATAAAATTAAGTGAGATTATTACATATATATAAATGGAACTCTAGACTTTTAACATAGAGGGCACTTGAACTTTTAACATATGATCCGCTGCCTCGTTGTGCAAACTTCCACATCACGTCCTTATTAGAACGATTGAACGAAGCCGTACGATTTACCTGAACCAAGCACACAATATATACATGAATCTTCATTCTAATCGGTTCTCTAACCAAGAGCTTACGCTTCCAGAAATGCATACTCTCCTACTACGCTATTCAATCTAATGGATTTTCTTGTCAATGTCTTTTCTCTTGTTTTTCCTCTTTTGTTTGTATAATAAAAGTGCGAATGTCTTTATCGGCATTGTGTCTTATTTTGAAACTACTAAACACGGTTACATGAAAATTAATTGACCCTTTTAATATGAATCCAAATTTATATTGAAACAGTTTACAAACCCTTCAGTTCCGAAACTCTTATAAGAAAAGTGACAATTACGATGAAATATTGGAACACGACATGAACTTGTTAGCCATTAACAAAATTGTGGATTAAACTTTTCCCAGCAGCGGCAGCGAGAGAATGCATTAATTTTTATGGTCAAACCTGTGTTCACGATTAAAACAAATATTTGAAAGAAAGTAGTTTTGTTTCTTTATAAGTTTTCATCTTATCCTTCTTGGATTTTTTTTTCGTTTAATCGACTGATAAAGCGGCAAAAGTTAGATAGGAGCCTTTTTTCACCTGATTTTCCTTTGTATGAGGAAAGAATTAGCATTTAACCTAATAATTGGCAAGTCAATAATTTATCTTAGATTTTATATAAGTTTGAGGGTGTTTGATAGAGACTTCTTGATTCCAAACATGTTCAACTCAAGTTTTGAAATTAAATGATTAAAAAGATATTGAATAGGACATTTCTTGTTCGTATACCAAATACTCAGGAACCATAAATACAATTTTGTTTGAAACATTATTTTCTAAATAAGTGATAATTGTCTTGCAAATTTCCTATTGATGATAGCATGTTGCGAAAAAATTCATAAATTATTCTTTTATCAAAGAATAATATCTATGGTCAGTATTCATTCAAAAGCGATTCAAATTAATTCATAATGATGCTGATAATTTTTTAATTATCCTTAAAATACCGAATATGTTGCATTCGCCATGATATTTCCACAATAACTATCCGAGTTCCAATAATAAATCAGTGATTATGTAAGATTTAGCATTGATAGTTTAATTGTTTCTTGATTCCAAAGTTTACTGAAGCCTAAAAATTATAGATAAAATATCAGGTGTATGAAGGATGTATCTGATATAAAATATATCCTAGAGATAATAATGGAATAATGACAGAAAGATTAATCGTAATTGTCAGAATAATGATAACGTTTTATATAATAAATGAGATCCATCATTTAGTAATTAGGTAAATAGAGTATCGAAGAGTATTTCACAGTAACTCCATTTCTATGATGGTTTTCGTTTTAAAATAATGTTTGATAATTTGACCAACCTTAAAAGTTAAATATTTAAGAATTGATGAATTTGGTAGGAAGTATACTTCCTTGCTACCTTACCTTATACTACCTTAGAAAGAGTTAATACATGAATATTCACAATCTAGAAATAGAGATTGCTCTGTAGAAGTGCCTTTGAAAGAGGCTGATTTGAAAAATGAAAGTGCATTCTTAAGCATAATTGAGTTGGAATTGCTTTGACAACGGTTGGCTCAGTAATCGCGTTAGGTATCTAGAAGTTCGAACTCACTCAATTTCGTCACGAATATGGCGGAATATGCACGTCTGTCCGTTATTAGCACCCATCTTGCTTGGCTGATTTGGAGCAGTTTTAATAAGAGTGTGTTCCAACTTCTAGATTTCAACCCAGTAAACTTTCTCTCTGCATTCTATTTATTCATTTATTTAAAGAAAAGCACACGACAGAGAAAACTCCATTTACAGAGTGCTATAAGCAAACAACAAACACACAAAGAACAAAAGCCACAAAGAGTAAATAAAAAAAAATGCACTAGAAAACAAAAGGTTGAAAACAGAGAATACACAAAATCATAAAACTTTTGCATACCTATATATAATTAAAAAGGAAAACACATAATCACAAAAGCATTAAAACACACTATGATACTAAAAGTCGTTTTAAAAAAATTAAAAGGCCGTTTCCAATAGGCAAGGATTAAAAAGTCGAAACACGCAAGTACCGAGTCTTCTGAAAACACACCAGGAGTTTAAAAGTTTAAAACGTAAATACACATTTGAGATAAAAATAAATTGCAGCACTTAAGATAAAAATAAATTCAAACACGGCGCCAAAAACAGAGTACAAAATTTAAAACCTATAAAAAACATTTAAAAAAATGGTCGATTACATAAGAACACGGAAAATCAAAAAGCATAAAAATCAAAAATGTTGCAAAAAGGCAAAATAAAACACATCATGTATTTAAAAGATGCAAACATTTAGATTTAAAAGCACCAAGAGGCATATTAAAAATGCCAAGTTCATTAGAGAACTTGTTAATTTTATAAAACCTATATAACGAGAACCTGTTAATATAATTAAATTTCGAATATAAATTTGGAAAGGAACTTTGGTTTCTTAAAACTCTGACGGACACAGCGAAATCTATAGAGATCATCATATTATTACAATCAATTGAACCATTAATAACTTTGTAAAAGAAAAGAACGCAAGAAACTTCCTTTAACGCGTTCCTTTAATATTAGAAATTCCATTCATTATTTCGAAAGAACTAAAATAATTTAATTACAAAATATGTTAAAATATTTCCGCACCACTATATTAAATATAATAATACTTATATTAAATATTTTATACAAGGAATTTAATTATAAAATTCTTTGCTGTGGTGTTTGTGTTCACAAGTCAGGTGTATTGTTCCTAGGCTGGTACCAAATTTATAGTATACGAATTCTTTTTCAACCCGTTGAAATTCCTGCTCGTAACAGATTTATTATATTATGCTTTGAATATTTAGTTTACGTTAAGTTTTCCTCTGGCTTGGTTTGTGTTGCTGTTTAAATTATTTTCTTTCTACGAGTACAATTATTTTAAAAGAAATAGGACGAAATCAGTTTAAGAGCGGATAATCTGTTTTTCTATCATATGCACGTAAGCACAATAACTAAGAACAATATGATTCAGTAATTATTTGAAATAGGGTAATTGAAGATTATTTCACGTTAACTCCATTTCTAATGATGGTTTTTATTTCACAATAATGTTTGATAATTTAAAAATAATTAATATTGTAATGATATCAAATTTTCATAATAATGGTAAGTATTCCATAAAAATTGATAATTATGATAGTTATTTCATAAAATTGAACGTTAATGATACAAAGTTTGATAATCCAACAATACATCAAAACTTTTCTGAAAGTTTCCAAACTCTTGATTAATGTGTTCTCGCTCGCAAGCTGTTTATTCAAGTCTTAAGATTAATGCAACGAATGTGAATTGCAGGGTATTCTATATCTCAAATGTAATAGAACGCATCCGGATGATAATTTCCAGATCTTTCGCTTTCGAGCCATTATGATTCTTCCTTTTCTTCCTTTCCCCATTATATAGATTGTGTTTGAAAGATGAATTCGAATACATGCTTTGCTTGGAAATGGGAAAGACGTTATTGTTCAATTTTAAATCATAACGGGATAAACAAAGCTCAGTTGAGAAGGTGCATCGTATTGTGTTTCTTTTCAAAGTGAGTATAAGTATATATACATTTGTTTGGATAAACTATGAATTTTAAGAAAGTTACTACTATTCTAATTCCAGATTTATCATTTTCCCCTGTTGGTATAACTTCCGTCTGTTTATTGTACTTTCTTTGATTAGCGCCATTATGTAAATAATTCTATATTTTTTGAATAGATAAATTAACTGAGTATTTAAAGAACACGTTAATTTTGAAATTTCTAAATATTATATAAATTACCAGAAAAACTACGATTATCAAACCGAACCAATTCTTTCAAATTTCCTTAACGATTGTCAACAAAATGATAATTGGATACCAAATTGTTTTCTTCGTAAAATAAGAGAAATTTGTATTGTAATTTGTAATGCAAGAATGAAATTGCATTTAAAATACAGACAAATCATATAACAAAAATTTAGGACTACTTTAAATGAAAAATTTCAATAGCGAGAACACATGGGAATGACTATGCATGTTTAACATTTTTCTACTTCTACTCCATGTATTTAGGTAACGAAATTTTGCGTTCTGTGTCCAAACTAATTTGTTCTACATATTTAGCGTGTATTAAAGGAGCATGAATTTTGGCCCGAATTTATTAATTATTTATCTTCAGCTATTCTCGATTATTTATTTATTATTTTTATTCTTTGTAATAATTAATTATGTTTTACTATTTTGCTTCTTATTATGTAATTCGTTAACTTCAAGAAACCTTCTCAATTAATCTTATCAAGATCCTTTAAGTTTTCTGCAAAAATTTTTGATATTGATAGATACTTTTTATTTACTTAAGTTTCAAATGCACTAAGAAATGTGTCGAAATTTTTTCAATATTTATAAAATTTTTCTACATTAGCACGATAATTAATAAAAATTCTGAGGTTCAGTCTCCCATTAGGAATGAAACAGACCTTTTTAATAAATGACCCATATTTTCCATTTTATTATTTATGTTGTGGGTAAGAATTAACAGTTGTGGTCAAAAAATATTACAGATAAAATTGCAATGGATATAGAATGATGGGCATTGTCGAAAACCAAACTAATGTTGTAAAAAATAAATAAATGAAACTAAAATCATATTGAGAGAGTTCAATAAATATTTCAGATACTTACAGCTCTCTTTTAAATTAACTTATAAATATTATAAACCATAAAAGATTCCTTCAAAAATGCAACTTTTCCAATTCAACAACCATCTGCGCCCAACAAATCAAACCTGGCATTTTCTCTTATTATTCCAAATATATTTCTCTCATCAAATAATTTTTTGTGAACATGACAACTTTTGCCTTGCAATTTCCACGTTCGTTCCATGGAAGTTAAACGCTGCCCACTTATCTGGCATTTCCATCCAAATAAAAATCAATCAACGCCATTTGCCTTTATTTGGCAAAAGTTATTTGAGTAATTCCCGTGTAAGTAAATGAATTGTATCGGCATAAGCTACTTTATATCTCTGTTCAAAGCGTTTTGTCAAGTTCGAAAGTAGAGAACCAATAATCCGCTTTTAAACTAGTTCTACATTATTTTATAAAATGAAATTCACTGACATTATTTAAATTCAAAAAAATTAAAAATTAAACTAAGCAAAGAACCAGAACTTCACACAGAAAGCATAATAAGCAGCTAAAAAAAAGAATTATTACAGAACCAGCGAAAGAAGAAGAATTATCACCCGCCGATTCATGTTAATCGGTTAGGCGTGTAGGTTACATCTGTCGCCTATGTGTATTTGTTAACCCTTATCTCCCGTGCACCTGCAATTAAAACTTGAATAACTATGCGATATTGTTCCTGGGTATTTCAAGAACCGGCACTGAAAGTTTGACCTCTAAACAACAAATGGAATTTCAAGTGCAGCGTTCTTTAAAACTAGTAGGTAACTAAAACCTGTATCCCTTCCGACCTACGGAGGGTTAAATTGCTCCAAATTTTCATATCAGACAAGATTCTTTAAGATTATTGCCTGACATTATGAACTTTCGACAGATTGCGTAATAAAGATATCTTGAATCCATTTATTATGAAGATTATATTACAAAACAGTCAGTTACATTGAAATGATTAAGCAGCAGTTATTTATTGGCTTGTTTTGCTAAATAATTTCAAATCGAGCAAAATGAGGTTTAAATAACCTTATATTTACTGATTATGGAAAAGGTTGATTAGTGGTATGATTGATATAAAGATTATTAATCAAGACGCATTTAAGCAGAAACAAATGAAATGTAATATATATACCATTATATATAGAAATGTTATAATTTTTAAAAAATTATGCGAATATGGAGTTATGGTTTTAAAAAATGTTTGATACTTTTCCATGTCATTCATTAGGTCATTCCGACAGCTTATTTTGTTCTATTTTACATACATAACAATCTATCCTGCTGTTCAGCCGGCCCACAAAATTTACCAACTAACCGTTATAAATTATTAGACAAACGTATCTAGGCAATTATTTCCTGAAGAAAGTGTTTAAACTTAACTCTTTAATCCCGAGGCGACTTTTTTTCTTCTAGCCTCTTTAAAACCGGGGGGTTTGGGGAGAAAGCGAGGTGAATCGGACACTCCCAACCTGGGTCGTCATTTATCCCACCACCCCAACACCTGCTATAACCTTCCCTTAAGGCGAAGGGAACTAGGCTGCGGTTGGCAAGGATAATTGGACCCCCTACCGCGCTTATCTCGTAAGCGATCTCAGAACCTCATTCCCTCAAAAGAAGCCAACCGCCTCAAACTGGCCTTCGTCACTGTTAAGGGGATATTTTTAGACCGCCCGGGACCGTCTCTCTTGTTAGAGAGGGTTAAACGAGACAAAAGAATGTGAAAAAGAGGAAACCTACAAGGGATAGGTAAGATAAATCCAAAAATGTTCTGAGTAGGTTTCTTTGATTCCCTGGTGTTGACCTCTTAATGATATATCCCAAAATAAATTGAAGAAAATTACTTGTTTCTAACAGTTTTTCAATTCAATTGAACATTTAAATATTCTGTAATTCATTTAGGCTTCGCTCAACCTATTTCTATAGATTCAGATATGCGACTATTTTATGTCTTATCTTATAGAAGCATCAGTCCATTAATCTGATCACCGTCCACCCTATTCTTCATCCCTTTCATTCGATATTCAACACTCGAGGAACCCTAATCGATTAGCTAAAGCCTAACTGGTCAGCTGGACAACCAACGAATTCCCCAAATCTCTGATCGAATATTAATGACCTCTGGCCAAAGTGAAATTCGTCAGCATGAAATATTATCCCCAACTAGCCTGTAATTGAACGACGTTGTGGATGATTTTGGGGAGGCTAAATTTGATGTGAAGATTGTCGGATTATTTATTCGAAGTGAGTTGTTGGGGAGAATGTCTGGTTGGAATTCGGGTTTGGAGAGCTAAGTTTTAGAAAATTTAGTTAATGATGCAGAAGAATGTTGTCGATTTTTTTTTCATGAAACGAGTAACTAAGTTAATATTTTTAAATCTATATCCATCAGAGAAATCACGAATGATTCTACCCCAGAGCACTATTTATCCAATTTAAATTTTACCATTATTATAAAAGATCGGCAGAATTAGCTAAATTTCTTTTTATTTTATTTACCCCTTTATTTACCCCTTTATTGGTCTTTTTGACTAATGAATTTATTTAACACTAGCTGCTATTGGCAATCAGCTTGTTTTCTGGGAATAGCAACTGCGTTTAAATTCAGTCAAATCTCTTATGCATCCTCTGATATTCATGGTTGCCTTAACAACGTATTTATTTTATTTAGTTTCTTAAAGAGAGTTGTTTACATATTTCACAATAAGTGTGAAGAAATGAAAAAAGAATATAAAAATTTATTATAATATCAGGAAATAATATGAAAAATTCAGCAGAATCAGCATCCCTTAGCTTTAAATTACCGAAGAGAAGTTCAGAATCAAATATTTGTTGAAACAAAAAATAACTTGAATTTCACTGTAATAATAAATATAAGTGTTTAAAAATAATTTTAAAATTTATTGAAATTAGGGAAAAAATTTGATGACTAATGAATTCGATAGTTGATAAGATATTTTGTTTAACTTTTACGTGTGTTAAAAGATTTTTTGCCATAATATTTTCAAAAGTTATCGTGAAAAGAACAGAATTTTCTTTAATTTTTAATTAATTAAAATTCTAATTAAAATTTTAATTCTTTATCTCCAAGGTCACAATATTTCTGTGCCTAATTCCGTATTTCTTGGTTCAATGGTATACCTTGTAAAAAGCTATCAATTAGACAGAGAGACGCATGCACCCATTCGCTTTTATAATTTGCAGAGTAACTCACAACCAACTGAACTAGCACGCATCTCCTGATTTTCTCGTATTCTCTTACAGTAAAACTATTGTTAAACTACTTGTAAATGTTTGTTGTACAATCAGGTTCCTCGCTCCCTAACTTTCCAAAAAATCTATTCCATTATCAAAGTTTCGCGTTTCATTTGTAATTTTGCTGCTATCCAATATCAACTTTGTTCTACATTTTCCAGATATAGTTAAACAATTTTGTTTCCAAAAATTATCTTCTGAATGATTCGGGATGGATTGTCGAACAGAGATTTGTGTCATATTCTTTTTGAAATTCAATTTTAATAATAGCTCCTACAATTCCTAAGCAAAAATTATGTAATATGTTTGCAAACTGTAAGGCACAATGTAAGTAACCCGAAAGGCATGAATCAGTCATAGGCTAACTATTTCTTACCAGCCCGGCTGTTTAATAGCTAGACTATTTAAAATAAAATCTATCAATCCGCCAGACCCATTTGTTAAAGTTTTTAAAAAATTATATACAGTCAATGAAATTTTTAAAATAGTGGTGTAACAATTTCAAATAATAAAGAAAATTAACTTAATTTTCATAAATTTAAAGCGCAAAATGAATGCTACAATGATGAAGTTGTACAATCAATTTCTGTTTAATTATTGCTTAAGCATAAATACAAACTTTTCAACTGAGCCGCATGTAAAGATAAACTAAACTGCAATATCTATTTTTATTTTACAGATATCCATGCAATAAATTATAACTTATATCAATATAAAGCCTCAATTTATAATTTAACTTGACAATTAACAACATCCCAGATAGCACGTAAGTTTGCAGCAAGTTTGATTTTGACTTGATATTACCTTGTCATAGCAAATTTGACGCGTCAAACTTGAAGCGAACTTGTGGCAAGTTCGCCGTGACAACTAGCGCCACCCTCGCTTGCAAAATGCGTTTACCACAAGTTCGCCGTGACAATTAGCGCCACCTCCTTTGCATTGTAAGCTTGCTGTAAGTTTGCAAAACAAGCTTGATGCAAAGATAGCACAAAGAGATAATTATCTTTGTCTCTGTTTTAAGAAAACATCCGATATTTAATAGCATCTCCTGGACCGTCCTTCTTTTTATTAATTCAATAAATCAATGATAATTTGTGAAAAAATTAACTTTTTATAAAAATAAATTTTGAAACATTTTCCATCTTTTTACTAAATATAGCACTCGCACTTTAGAGAAAACTATATCGCCTTTTTCTGAATGTTGAAATTTTAACGCATATAAATAAAATTAAATCGAAAAAACAGTCAATGTTTGTTGAAAAATAAACTTATACATTTTGTCCCATTTTAAAGTAATTACTTTTGAACTCTAATTTCATAATGTATTCTACTAGCAAAACGTAGTTATTAGCAAAAATCGCTCTCTCTTTGACTTCAACTCATATTCTTAACTCAAAAAATTAATAAAATCAAGAAAACAGTTTAAAATAAATCGTATACGAATCGAATTGAACGATGTATTAGCGAAATCTATCTTCTCCTCTCAGAGTTTAACTGGGCGAGTGATTAGCGCGTCAGCTTCCGAACCGTTAGGTCGCGAGTTCTAATCCGGGTTGTGTTCGTACTCTGTTTTTGCTATAATTTGCAATGAGTTTGACGCGGCAAGCTTGCTGCAAGTTCGTCCCATGGTGACTTCGAAGCTTGCGTTAACTTGTTGCAAGTTTGCACTCTTGTCATGTCAAACTTGTTTCAAGCTTGCAATCTTGTCATGTCAAATTTGTTGCAAGCTTGCTGCAAACTAAAATTGCTATCTGGGATATGCTCATGTTTGAAAAACGGAAGTGCAACATACAATCACGCTGAAATGGCGCGTAAATAAAATGGTACTTTTTTAAAATTACACAACTGCTTGGAATACACTTTATTTATTTTACATACAAGATATATAGCCATATCTTGACCATGTAAAATAACGTTCGAGAATTGACTGCTACACATGTGGATGTAATAACTACCAAAAATAAATCCGACATGGTTTTATCATTCGACACTGGTTGAGCACATCTATGGAGGATCTTAAAAGTTGGAGGTAATGTAAGAAAAGTTTGTTCACGAAATAGGAAGTTACATATTAATAACTTTAAAACTATTTGGATTATGAAAAACCGTAATCTTTAAAAGAAGAAAGTTAAGTACGAAATTTAAATCATATTTTAATTATAGCAAAGCAACAATAACGTTCTTTTTTAAAAGAAAATATTTCAAGAAAACAAAATAATTCTGCGAACTAAGAAAAAAACTAAACGAATAGTTATCATGGTTACAAAAAGAAGCCTAAATTCTGTATTAGAAACAGCGAAATTTAACGGTACAGATAAAACCGTGATGATATTTACAATTTTTATATTAAAAACCTATTTAATATGCAAATGAATTTTCTTTTTTTTGTTAGAGATTTCCTTTAGACTTCTTCAAATTAGAGAGTTTCTCCTTTCTGACTAAAAAATTGAATTATACCAATTATTAAATACAAAAAATATTGTATAGTAGGAATGTGTTTTTATAATTTCTCATATGCGAAGAAAAAGTATTGAAATCGTCAACAAATTCTGCTCGAGATTTTGTTGAATCTCTACGTTTTAGACATCCCCGATTTCGAAAAATCTATTTCTGGAATTTTATCTGTCTGTGAACAGGATAAGTGAAAAGCAGTTAAAGGTTGACGATGAACTTAGTATATGGTCTTTTACACCATATTTGTAGACTCCTATGTTTCCTTTAATAAAATTTATTAATTAAATTCCTTAATTTAAATTTGTTGCAATAGGAACAATTCTTTTAGGCATAATAAATCAGACAAAATGTTAACTTAAACCTTAGTTTTTAGTAAAGTTTTCAAAACATTAGTCTGATATCGTTCTGAAATTTTAACCATAAATACCTTACTATGTTATGCGTAACTACATGAAATTTCTAAAATGTGCTTTAATTTTTAAAAAATTTAAAATAATTTTCAGAAATCTACTTTTTAAAAAATTACTACTCCCCTAATTTAGCTATCTAACGTTCGACGATTCATTTTATAGATGTTTTTACTGCCTATAAATTTATAATTTAATTCTTTCCAATCAGACAAATATCGCCACATAAAGCAAAATAAATCTGGGCATTCGTAGCGTTCTGGGCTACGCCTAAAGACCACAACTATAATGCGACATCAGGGAGATGACACATTTGTTACATATCATACGAAAAAAATATAATGGAGACCAAATCCACTGGTTTTTATTCGCATCACAGATACATACTGATTTCTACATGAATTTGTGAATAAAGATAATTCTCATTTTAAACAACACCAAATTTTCAAGACAGACTAATTTCCTTAGTAATATTTCTTGAAATTATGAACTATTGTTAAATTACATAATGAGGATCTCTTGAATCCATTTGTTGTGGAGATTATATGAGAAAGAGAAGTTACACGAGAATAGTTAGGAAGCAGACATTTATTGGTTTGATTTAGTAAATAATTTTAAATCGAGCAAAATGAAGATAAAATAAAGTTACATTTTTGAATTATTGCAAAATTATTAATTAATAAAAATTTAACACATTTCCTTCCGGTGTTGCATTGATTCAAAGATCAAAATATCTGCCTATAAAAAATTGATTACCAAACAAAGTTTATATGAACAACACGTGTAAGGCAGAATGGAGTAAGAGATATTATGGGGAGAATATTTCAGTAAAAAATATTTTCCATGTGCAAAAATTTTAATTTTAGAAACTAGCCTTCTAATTACGCATTTTTTTAAGCCAAACAGTTGATCTGGTATTTTTGCAAAACAATTTTATTAATAAGTGTTAGAAGTGATCTATTTTTACACAAGGTCACCGTGTGTCATAGCATTCCATCAATTAGTTGTTTGTGGTAAAGTGGAGATGTGAAAGGGTAGGGAACACAGGTGTTGCTCTGACGCAACGTCAGTAGGAAAATAGTAGTTCAGTCACTTAATCACGCCGTTAGACACTGCGGTAAGTTTTTCCTTCCTCGTGCAAATTAATGCATAAAACCAGATATTTTCCATCAGAAGAAACATTTAAAAGACTTTTAGATTATGATGAACATATTGAAACCGATTTTTTTTTATTGTTTGACCAGCAACTTCAGAAGCTAGTAAGGAACAAAAAGGAAATGATAATATTTTGAATATTGACTATAATGTTTTACAATGCAATACTGCAGGTTCATTATTTACGAATTCTCATGAAAAAGATTGTCTCCCAAACTTGTCTTATTGAACATTATAACACCAAAAGAAGAAGAGTCGATTTATTCGACAATTTAGTAGCCAATTGCATGATAGGATTCCGTAGGAAAATACGGTTGGATCACTATTCACTAACTATAATGAAATAACATTGAAAAATGCGTGAGAGATCTTAACAGTGTCTACTACTGAAATTGAAAACTCTCTCTTCTGTTTTAGACGCTAGGTTGCATATTTTTTCTGCAAACTTCTCTGAAAGTTAAGAGGAGATTTATCCAGATATAGATAGGCAACATGAAAACTAATAATTTCAATATTCAAAAGCCATTACATGGAACATATGGATATTTTATCAAAACAAATAACAGAAGACAGAATTGTAAGAAATGACACAGTCAGACTGTTTATTGATGTAAAATTTGTAATAAATTTTACATCATGATTGAAGTGAAACTTTTCATGCTTGATGTTATTTACTACAATTGATCAGTAATTTATAGAAGAAAAATATATTGAAATTTCATAATAAATTAATTACCCCTTAAGTGATCTATAGCTTTCTGAAACGTAAAAATACGAAAACAAGTTTCAACTCTAAGATATTTCTTCATATGTTCCATTCAAATCTCCTAAAATTCGTACTCTGACTCCTCTGATGCTGCGTGACCGCAACACTTCATTTTTCAAAAGGTAAGACAAATTTGGTAATTTTTATTATAAATTCACGTTATATAGATTCTAACCAATAATTCATATTATTCGCATAGAAAATATCAATCCTTATAGTTCTGGTGGTTAATTTGTTAAACAGAAAATTCTAAAAGGCAATATAAATGCATATGTGCATAGTAATATTAATAGATTTTGAAAACTTATGCGAATACGGAGTTCTGATAATAAAAAAGATGAATATTTCTCTGACTGATATGAATGAACTGATGATGAATGTCATTCATTATGGGATTCCGACTGCTTTTTTGTTGTATTTTGCTTAACTACCTAACCATTTCCATGCTAGAGGTTCAGATTTTCCGATTATTCGACGAAACTTTATAAATTATTAGACTAACTACTAGAGGGAAATAATTCTTGAAGAAATTGGCAGACACATATTAGAGAAAAAAGTGTGAATGCGTTTAAAAAAATACAAGAGATAGGTATGATAAAACCCCAGATGTTCTGAGTTGGTTTGTTTTTCTTTGATTCTCTGTTGATGACCGTTTAAATATATACCAAAATAAAATAATGCAAACTATTTGTTCGTAACAGTTTTTAAAGTAAATTAAAGAACTTAAATATTCTGTCCTTCGTTTAGACTTCGATAAACATATTTCTAAACATTCATATTTGACGCTAACCTATACGTATTACCTTAATGAAGAATCAGTCTATTAATGTGATCACCGTCCATTATGTTATTCATCCCTCTCATTAGTTCTTCAGCACTCGAAGCACCCTAATCGATTTGACAAAGCCTAGCTGGTCAGCTAGAAAACCAGCGAATTCCCCAACTCTCTGATCGAACATTAATGGCCATCGCCGAACTGAAGTTCGTCTGTATGAATTATTATCCCTAACTAGCCTGTAATTGAACGACGCCGTGGGTGATTTTGTGGATGCGAAATTTGATTTGAGGATTTTAGGATCATTTATTTAAAATGAGTTGCTAAAAGATAATGTCTGGTTGGAAATTGTGTTGGAAGAGCTAAATTTTATAACGCGTACATAAGAATGTTGAAATTTTCAAAATGGCAATTTATTTTTTCATTAAAAGATTAGCTGATATAATAACTAACTAATAAAATTATCGTATAATTAAAATATCTTTCTATTGTATTTTATTGGAATTTGCTGCATTTTTGCGCCATTCTGTTAAATGCAAAGTTTAATTTTTAATATCCCTTGTTGAATTATTTAACCTGTACTTGTTAACTAATATAAGGTAGGAGGCCCAAATATCTCCCACTTAAGCCACTATTTTAATCAGAGGGCTATACCATATGCTATTTGTTTAAAATCTGTTACTGTATCTATTATCTAGACTATTCTCATACCGAAAAAATACCGAATTACAACTCTAATACATAAGTTTAATACAAACCAAAGCTTTTTTTGCCACTGCATCATTTTTCCTACTAAAGAAAGTGTTCCTATTATTGCCTATGTCTAAATGCATTGAAATAAAGAGTAACTTGTAATATGATCATACATTCTTTATTAAACATGAAAATTAAGGTACAACAAAATTGAAAGTAAAACAAGACATCTTTTTTTTTACTTTTAGCAATATATTTAAAGTATTCCCTAAACACTTTTTGCCTAAATGAAACATTAAAAAAAAATAGGAGCTTTGACAGGTGATAGGAAATCAGTCATGAATTAAAGGTAATTTTTTTAAGATAGTGTCCCTGAAAGGAATAGGGCGATAATGGGAATACTCAAATGGGCGATAATGGGAACAACCTAATTCTCAAACATGGCGGCATCTCTCTTCCGAATCGTATCGCAAACCAAAAAATAAAATACACCAAAATGTGGATAATGCTACAGTCATTATCACTGCCACAAATTGAAAGACTTTATTACTTGAATTTTACTGATTATACTATAAATAACGAAACATTATTATTAATTCACCTAACACGAAAATCAGCAAAAATTCCCAGAAAAAAGAAAAATCAACACAGGTTCAACAGGCGCGCTCAAACAACTACTGAAAACGTAGGCTTTGTAGTTCCAGTAATGGCCACCATATACCACGTAGAAACCAAAAAGAAACCGTGGTGGGCGATACTTGGCCCCCCCCTACTTAAAAATTTTAAATCGTATCTCATTTCGAAAACTGACGAAGAATTCTCGTTCTTAGCTTCCGCCATTCATAATTTCAAGAACTCTATGATATAAATAATTCTAAATAAAAATTTCCGAATTTAATATCATTATTTATTCTTTATATATTTCACCGTTATTATAAGGGACCGACACAATCAAATGAATTTCTTTAACCCTTTGTAGCCCAAAGTTCTTTTTTTAAAAAACTTTCTAACAAATCCAAACAATTTGCAATGAATTTATTGATTACTTTTAAGGTGATTTAAGGTATGAAGAACCCAACTTGAGTAAAAAAAGTCCACCTCGACATGGGATTTGATGGTAAAAAACTGGTGTCGAGTCCAGCTTGACTTTGGACTGCAAAGGGTTAATGTGTCGAGACATTGCAGAGACTGCAATCTGGAAAACCGGATCCGGTAATCCGGCGGATCCGGCAGCATTAGACGTCTACCGGATCCGGCACCAATTTGCTTTATCCGGTAAATTAAAAAAATACATGAAACCGATTTCTTGAAAAAATACTCGCGTTGTTGCATGAGTAGGTACCTAAATGCGTGGTGCGTACGAGTTGTTCGATGCTGACTCACCCGCTACATATTCCGCGCCTACCCCATCCCGATGGCGCCATTGTGTCGCCGCCACGCGAGCCGCGTTTGCTGGCCATCAATTGTTAATGCCATTTGTCTCGCTCGAGTCAACACGTGTGTTGAGTGTTTTTGTCGCTGCTTTGTTAAATAAACATTAAGTAAATAGACATTGTTATTTTTCAATTTATAGATAAATTATGTTTATGTTGCATTTACGAGTACGAGAATGATTTAAGTAGATAATTATACTTAGAAACGAATTGAGTAACAATCCATATTTCTGATTTTTCTTTATAATATGATTTTCTTCTTACATACAGACCGAACTAACGTCTTAAATTGTAAGTATGTACCTATTTGTATTGTATTGCAGGGACTAGTCTAAAAGTTCTAAAACAAACATGTCACTTTTGAAACCAAGTCAAAATGAGGAGAACAGTGGTGAGGACAATGAGAAAAATGTATGGCTTTATTTTAAAAATAATGGACAAAGATAACTTCCCGAAATGCTCATTGTGCTTTAATATGTTACAAGGGTTTAAAAATGCATTTGAGAACAAACCACTGCATTGATCTAAGTTCTGAAAATAGCCAATTAAAACGTCCTAATTCTTTTTTATTTCCTAAAGCATCCACGCCAAAAACTGATTCAGTTGATATTATTTGTGAGGAAGAAATACTCAAGAAAAGTCTAAAATAATTGACAGTTATTTTAAAAAGGAAAATTCTATGGAGAAAATTGTCTCAAGAATGGTCTGTGAAGATGGTGTGGCCCTCAGTTTATTTTGTTCATCGTCAGATTTGAGATATTTGTTTTCTAAAAGTGGATTTCAACTTCCTAATTCACCAAACACAATAAGATCTATAGTTACAAATTTTGAAAATACCGTTAAAGCTGACTTGATTATTGAGTTCGAATATCTTAAGAAACAAGGAAAAAAGATTCGCTTTAAGTTTTCCCGGAAAAATAACCTATATTTGAACCTGAACGTACACCACAAAGAAAAAAACTTTAATCTGGGCTTAATTAGAATACATGGCTCGAGTACTGCGGAACATACTCTCAGTTTGATAAAAAAAAAAAAAAACGCCTGGAAAGCTTCGTTCTTGATTCTGACACTGATATTATTGGCGTGACTACTGACGCAAGCTTCATAATCAAAGTTAGTAAACTTATAAGTTGCTACCAGCAACTGTGCTTCGCACATGGTTTACAATTAGCCGTGGTCGACATATTATGTAAAAAGAATATAGAAAAAGAAGAGGAACACCAAGAAATAACTTCTAATGAATCAGATACAGACGACGAAGACACGAATGATACTCATGAAGAACAAGGAGTGACAGTAACAACAACAACAGATCCTCGTCATCTTCATCTTTCATAGGCTGAAGTAGATACAATGATCTTCTTCAAAAAGTGCGGAAAGTGGTGAAGTTATTCAAAAGATCGCCTACTAAATACGATATATACCTTCAAAAGTATGTGAAAGATGAAACAGGCAAAGAATTAAGCCTTATTTTAGACTGCCGCACACGTTGGAACAGTCTTCTGGCTATGATAGAAAGATTTCATAAGCTGAAAGTGTGTATATATAATGCTTTGATTGATATAGGATCTGAAACAAAATTTAGCAACCTAGAATGGTCGAAAATTAAAGACCTGATTGACAGTTTGCAGCAATTTCAGTTGGCCGTAGAGGCACTACGAAGAAGAGATTCGACCCTGTTAACTACTGAAACAACCCTAAAGTTTATTTTAGAGAAGTTGCTTTCTCAAGACACAGTGTTAAGTGCTGAATTATCTGGGGCACTGCGTGTGAGGATAAAAGAACGCCGCACTGTAGTAACAGGAATATTAATATACTTACAGAATCAAAATAAAAATATGATGATGATACTAGACGAGCTGATGATACATTTACTATGCCGGAAAAAAATAGTTCTACGTCTAGAAATGAAAAATATCTTAGCAAGATGATAGCTTTAACGAAAACGTAGATATTATAGTAGAAAAAAACTCAGATTCATCGTCATTGAAAACTGATTTGACATTACAGAAAGAATTACAAATGTAAATCCAGCAAGATATGAAAAACTATAGCATAAATACTAAAAGAGAAAGATTTTGAGAAAATATTAAAAAAGGAAATGACTGCATATGAAAGTGAAGGAGTTCGAGGAAAATACTTGTCTTCTATTCATGAGTATTTGTTGACAATAAAACTGACAAGTGTAGAAGCAGAAAGGGCCTTCTCGGCTGCTGGTTATGTTTAAATTGGAGCTCTGTAAGAAGTCGATTGATAGATGACACAATTAACACTATTTGTCTCCTGCGATAAATTTTTCAAAACCGAAGTAATTTTTTATAATTGTTTTAGTAAAAATAATTTAAAGTATATTAAAAAATAAGAACAAGTTTTAAACTCGTTATTGTGATTATTGTGCCATTGATTAAACAGAGTCATGATGGCTGTCACAATTATAAGAATGAAGCTGCTTGGCGTGCCTAAATTAACTAATTATTGTGATTTCAGTTGATAAGCTTGATTTAGTTAGATTTAATATGAGTTACTTACATAATGTAATGTAAGTTACATTACAAGATATCATTGATGCCATTTGTGAAATCTAGTAAGTGAGACTGAACTTAACCGCCCGTCATTATCTAATTATTACTAAACTATTATAACAATTACAATTTAACTAGTTACACTTTCCAAAATTTTATTGTTTATTCATACGTAAATGTTGATTAATTATAACAGTGTAAATAAAGTTGATTTCATAAGAGAAATAAACGTTTTTTCCATAAACTTTGTAATACACTCACTTCATCATCTTTTATACAGTTGATTTTGGAATGAAAAGGCAAAATAGTATTGATGTGACCAATCCGGTCGGATCAATGGAAATCCGGCCGGATCCGACCGGATTGAAATTGGTGCCCGATTGCAATCCCTAGGTGACACTAATGGATTTTCTTATCATAGGCACGATGAAAGAAACTTTCTGGTATTCTTTTTTATAAATCTCTCCCACAGTGAAAGAAGGTTTAAAAGTGGTAGTGTCTGTTGGTTGTACACTCAATATTCGCGGCTTTCACTCTTAAAAATTACCTAACAAGTCATCCAAAATGAATTCTTCCACTCACGGTTTCAGAGTGGCGATGTTATGTTTTTAGCTCCAGTTTCTTGCGCTGACAAATTTTGACTATACTATAGAAACAAAAATGCAATATTTTTATTTCAAAGAAATATTTTCAATATTTTTGTATTGTCAAACATATTTTTATTTCTGTCGCCTTTTTCAAAATTTATTCTTAATCTTTTTCTCTGAAACGTCCCTAAAAATGCATATTACTAATATAATAGCCCATATCTGTCTCTCGGTAACGCTCTGACGTCACCAACAATAAAACTCAAGCCATAGCACTGCGAGACGTTAAGCAGCATTATTTCATTGTTAGAGCACCTAAATTTCAGTCATTTTAAATTTAAAAGAGTATTTGTCGTTCTAATTTCAAATTTAAAAGCTCTAAAATAGTGAAATAAAATTTGCTATCGATTGATATAAAATTTATCTCGCTATGATTAATAGTTCCCGAGTAATTTTAAATTATATTAAGCATATCTTTCAAATTCATCTCCGTTTTTTAATAGAAAGTAGTAAATTACGTCAGTGGTATATCATGCGCGTGATATAGTTTGGACGCCACAACGCAACTGATTATTTATTGCAATCGTGATGATTTAAATTGATAATATTTTTTCGAAACGTTTGACAAGCAGAGAAGTGCTTTGTTTTGATTAGAATTTCGAAAAAGAATTTTTAAAAGTTTTAACTTTTGACCTACGTTTGAAAAGCTGAGAATTTTATGGTTATTGGATTGTAATAAAATTGTTAAACAACGAAAAATACTTCACAGGGAATGTTGTTTACCAAGAGGTTTTTTGAATAAAGAAATATGTAAATAAAAAAAATATTTCCTGTCATAAAACATATTATTTTATTTGCTTTCAATCAATGTTAAACATTTCTCTCGCATATTTAAATATGACTATTTAAACACGTCAAATTTGACGGGAAATCTCTCGAATGAAGAGGCAATTTGCACCCGTCATACCATGACGAGTAATTTTCTAGTGTTAAATATATTTACCAAACGTTCGGCACAATGTTTATAAATATATTTTATATAAAAAGGAGTGAAATATCTTCCTTCAATGCAAAGGGCAACGCGTACGTTGGAAATACGTAATTATGGTCCAATTTTTCACATTGAACTAAGATGAAAATCATACATGTGATTAGATAAATAATTATTCCTGTCTGCGAATTTGATCCAAAAATTGATTATGAATACGTAATTTTACGTTTAGACCACATATATTTCTTCCACCTGTTTAGTTACGGAATTTGTTTATCTTGACAGTCGGATGCAATAACAGTCATATAAATATAGCGACGTTTTTCTCGGTCTCCGGAAGGATTCAGAAATGTCGAAATTTATCTGAATCTTCATATCTAATTTTTAAACGTTCATGAAAATTTCTTCAAATGGAATGTTCACTTTTTTATGACAAAGAAAGAAATTAATATACGAGGTTTTTTTTTATTCTAAAATTAAATGAAATTATTTCCACGTAGTAGTTGCTATTGCTTTGAAAGAAGATAGCCAATATTAAAATAATCAAATTGATGGATTCTTTGGAAAAGTTTGTGAGAAAATAGATGCAGTGAAATAAACACTCCCAACATTCTCGAGGCAGAGGGGAACTAACGCATAAATCATACGCGTCAAAATCTAATTGGAAAGAATTTCGGAAACAGTTTGAAATAGGATTCAAAAAATGATTTTATTATTCATGCTGTTGAAAGGCGCTCCTAAGAAAAATATTTATTTTTTTTTACTTTAAAAAATATAAATCATAAAGATAAATTAAAGGGAAAATTCCTACGCAAAGCAATTATATTTATTTTTATCACTTTAGTTTAAAAAGATTGAATAAAATAAAGATTCAGTATAAAAGTGTTTCTAAATAATAACTTAAAATATTTAAAACATATCACATTTATACTTATTTTGAAGATAATATTTTTATACATATCTATCATATCATTAGTATAAAGATAAGAACAATGTTTTCTTTTTATATTGCAATTAAAGATTTTATTTCAATATTAGCACTCAGTAATCCAAAATAGACTATAAAAATAAAAACTATTTTTGGACACTGCAAATTATCCATACAATTTGGGCATTTGAAAGAATTACATGAACAACTATACATATTGATTGAACTTTTGTCATTGAGTAAAATCTAGTTATAGCCTAATAATATTTATTTATAATTCTAAGTTGATTAGACTAATTTTCGAATTTCCTGACTGATTTGGAATTTTGCGAGTAGAGCGATAATTATAAAGTTGTGGAATTATACAAACAAATTAGGATTGCAGGTTATTTGACGTTCTGTAATGGAAAATTTTTTGTTGTGCTAAATTTCATAGTATCTTAATAATAACGAAAACAGGTATATAGAGTCATGAGCAAAAAGTTGCTGCCAAAATTCTTTGAACTCTTTTAAAAATTTACAGTATTTGTGGAATTTCCATTAATAATATTTCTATACAGTATTAATGCATAACAACATTTTGAGTCCTTTAAATATATATAGATTTTAAGTAAATTTTTAAAAAATTGAATAATGAAACTGTTTTTTTTTCGTTAATGTGTCAAAATACAAAATAAAATAATTTTAAAACACAAGAAAAATGACTAAAATTATTTTTAGAAAAAATATTTTACATTTTTGTTTCAGTAAATTGTGATGTTATCTGGCATTCCATTGATGCAATTTTTATTTTTCATTTTTCAACTCAGATTTATTCTTTCTTATTCATTTTCTGAGAAAATTACGAGAAAATCAGGATCATAAGAAAAAAAAAACTACTCAATTCTAAATATTTCAATATCTGAAGAAAAAAATTGTCAATAAAAAATAAAATGCAAATTCAATTTTCTAAATAAATAAAGCTTTATGAAATTAAAGTAATTTAGTGAGAGTTGCTAGAAATGATACGCCTTTCCTATATTGCTACAACACTCTCAAAGGAGGCGTTTATTCCACAACAAATTCAACGCTCATGGTGATTATATGCCCAGAGATTCAACAAAAAAATTGTATTTAGAGTTAAATATTTCAAGGTCGAGAATAAAATGCAATGCACAAAGTCACTGCAAAGTTTCATGTGCAGAAAAATCAAATTTAGATAGGGGTATATCACGTGTATCCCTATTCATCTGTTAACTGAAAAATATAAACAAACACGCGCTATTTTATTTAATATCAGGACACCGGTTTTCGTCTGGGAAAATCAAACAAATGGTTCCAATAAATAAGACTACAGTAGAACCTCGCTGATCCGAACCCTGCTAATTCGAAATTTCGGTTAATCAGAACCGATTTTATTTTCTAAAATTATACGTAATTAAAAAATTACCTGAAAAGATTTAAATATACATGCTAAAATCAAAAAAGAACTTCTTCAGAATGCTTAATTTTGTACACATTGAAGAAACTAATGCAATAATTCAAGGATCACATTTACATTTAATAAAAACACATTATATTAACATACATACACGTTTACATTAACGATCTTTTCAGGTGAAAAATTTGTCAGATTTGTCTGACGAAGCGATGTTATTTTCAACGTGGAAGCAATATTATGTCAACGTCTCATAAACATAATGTCTGTTGAAGTCGCATTTTCACTCTGCTCTCTCTGAGGAAGAAAGAAAAAATCTATTCTTGAGCCTCCGCAGTCACGGCTCAATAGTTTCATGGACTGAATCTCTTCTTGAGTTCGCCGTAAGATAAGGTCACTTCATACAGGAGTGCATCCACTATTCTAATGAAAAGGGGAGACCTTCTCTCTTTCTATTTGCTTTTGAATAAAAGAATTCAAGAGATAGCAGTACTGAGTACTTATAACTTACATCTTTTTCTTTTTTATTTTTATCGGAATTTCGGGTAATCTTAATTTTTTGTAATCCGAACAGGCACCGGTCCCAATTAGTTCGGATTAGCGGGGTTCCACTGCACTTATATATCGCTTTAATTCACTTCTAAAGAAACTGCTTTTTCAGAATGAATGCACCGTTTTCAGATGTCAACAGTATTTACTAGACGAAACTGCTAAATAAGAATAATCGATTGACGACAAATCTTTTCCAAACCTGATAACTGAAGTGCACTAGCGAGTAAAGAAATGCATCCTATTAAAAAACTAAAAAAAGAACATCGTTAGGAACATGAATAGTACAAAAATAATATTCTTAGAGGAATCTCCGTACCCTATTCAACGGATCTTCCATCCGAACTGTGAAGCTCAGTTAGGGGAAAATAGGATTCGCCTTTCCATCAAGAGCAGATGGATGAGAAGAAGGGGGAAAAGAAGAAAAGAAACTTAATTTAGGAAGAAATTAACAAAAGAAGAGGATCAAGAGTTTAAATCGAACCATTTTCTTCCTCTGGATAGTAGACAGGGCCTGATTCTGTGAGTTTCTCTCCAAATAAACGGAGAGGCTTAGCATTTAAGAAGCTGCCTTCGTTTTTTAACTGAAAGGATTATAGTCCCTTTCCAGTGTTTTCAGAGTTCTTTAAGTTTAGATGTCTTCATATTTTCTTGTTTGCAGGCTGTAAAACCAATACCGGTGACGTATATTAGTTTTCTATCTTGGATTCGATATCTTGTTCATTTCCACTGCAGTGCATGACCGGCGTTATTTCTGCTAAATGGAACATTTAAGGATTTTTCGCCTATAATTTAATCTGCCGTTCTTTGATTTTCATTTATAAGAAAATCTATTTACTCTCCTGTAAATGTCCAACATTACATTTCTTGTGTATGGTTGAGATGTTTAGTGTAGAGAAAAAATCTCAATCTTGATTTTCTAAACGTCTATATCACTAAGTGATTTTAATTAAAAATAGTCTTTGCATACTCTGGAACTGCTTAATTTGTTTAACATTGAAAATACCAGCTTGTAGACCAGGGGGTTTCACATTGAAGGGGCTTTGTTGAAAAAATATAGCTTTTCTTCTTCTAACATTTAAGAAAAAAATTTATAACTTTTTAGGAATTTAAATTTTAGATGCTGTAATGTGCTTTATATATTAAGCTTTTTTTATATTTGGCTTTCGATATATTTTATTTTGATTTCATTCAATTATAATAATTGATACTTTGTTTTTAGACAGTCGCCTTGTCTTTTGAATTCATTCAGAATTTTGTGTGGTGTTGCTTTTATTACATACTATGTAACTAATTACTCATTTAATGTTTTGTTTTTATTTCTACTTTAATGCATTTATGAAATCAATTCCCCTCTTTCAGAATCAGCACCTTACACCTTCTAAGCTGCATCGGCGTAAACAAATAAAAAATTCCCAGTTATATTGCCCACGAACACATAATTCGTTTCTAGTAAATGGAATAAGTTTTATATAATAATTTACTTAGAAAAGATAATATTTCGCATATGTTTCAATTTAGTAAATAGAACTCAAAAATCTATATACATATATCTCCTGTGCGACTTCCAAAAAACATGTTATTTAGCAATAGGATTTGACAATAGATATTGCAAACGATGGATCATGTGATTTCTCTTTCCAAATGTAAATATGTCATTAAAGTTGTCAAGAAAATATATTTAGAAATAATAAAATGACTATTAACTTTTCGAAAAATAATTTGTTCTCCAGAAATGGTAAAAATCTGAAAAACTTGGCAAAACATTTTTTGGAAAAGATTACGTGAAAATTAAACATTTTAAAGTATCTAAATCTAAACTCCTTTCAACTATAAATACACAATAAAAATAAGAATAAAGTGTATTTAATCCTGGAAATTGTCTTTCTTTTGACGAGCTTGGAAACAAATCTATTAAATTCAGCTATAAATAATTTTTGCTAGGATGCACAGTGTCCTCATTGTAGCGAGCGAAGCGCTCAAGGTTTCCAAAACAAATCTGGGAGGACTGTTACGCAATCCTACTAGAGTTGACGAACGTTAGTGAGCAGAGGGAACAGCCTTCCATTGGAGTTTAAATTGATTATATTAATGCCCAGTTTTGAAGCAACTGAAAGTCTATTTTGGATTAGGCAGCGTAATTTTAAATAACATTAGTTGACGATGACGAAGTTTCCACTGACATCCAACCCACCAGAGTGAGGAGGTCTGACCCTCGACGTCATATTAGAAATGCGCAAAACCCAAATACATGGAAGATATTTAGTGGAAGCTCATTTATCTAACCACCTTACTACTTGGCCACCGCGGCCTCTGAAATGGAATTAAACTATCGGAACGAAATTTCTACACTCACACACAATCGACCTCAGTTTCAAATCTAAATCATGTTTGCATATGTGGAAATAAACGTTTTACGTTACGTTCATACATATTTAATACCATGAAGGAATATGTATTAGTTACCAAATATTGTAAACAACCAATTAGAGAATCAGTTTATATTATATAAACTCAGAAAATAAGCATTGTCCTGAATTCTCAAACGAAAATAACGGATGCTGATCCAATGTACAAAATTTTCATATTCTTATATGTACAGTCGCGGAAAAAAAGGAGCCATCCAGCAATATTCTGCGATCGTTCATGAGGCATTAATAAATAAGATAACTATAACGAATACTAAAAGATTCTATAATTAAAAATTTCAGCAGGATCATCCAAATGTTTAAAATTGCACTAACTTCAAAATTTTCAATAGCAACACCCATTTTTGATAATAAATTTCTCATGAAAAAATACCCCAAGAAATAAATTTTGGTTAATATGCCAGTATTAATTAACCAAACCGGCAGATATTCAGTATTTTGTGTTCTAAATAGAAAAGGGGTCGTCTCCACATTAAGAACGAGAAGTTCTATGCTTGCGTTTCAATGTTGGTAGTAGCATTTTAAATTATTTAGCACTTTAATCGTTATTTTTAAAGTAATTATCTACATTCTACAATCGGCAAAACTTGATTCGTAAAAAATAAATAGTGTAATATTACACCACTTTAATTTTTAAAATTTATTTCATTTATATAAATAGGTTAATATTTTATACTTTAAATTTTATAAAATAAAGTGGTACCATGATTATATTTAGTAATGAAAACGTTTTCGAAATATATGATGACCCCCTTCAGCGCATCGTTTTGCAGCGAAAATAGAAAATTTAATGTAACTTCAAAACTTCTAGTGCGAATATGCTGAAATTTTGCACAGGCTTATCAAATGGCCATCTGCTTTGATGTTATTTGTTGCTTTTCAAAAATTTTTAACATCAAATTTGACAAAATATTTCATGCATTCAAAATTATTTTAAAATAAAAAGTAAAAGTATACAATGTGCAGAAAAATTCATACTATTACATAAAAAAATTGTAGGTCAATATTTATATTATTTGTCAAGATATTAATAAAAATTCAAAATTTTTCTTTAACATTAGACACTCGTAATTTCATTTGCTTATAATTTTTTGAAAAAAATGCTGCGATGAGGAAACCTGTTATTCCAGCAAAATTTTCTATGTACTACGAAATTTGTTAAGAAATATATGTGTTTCTACTGGAAATTTTGAAGTTAGTGCTTTTATAAATATGTATCTGACGTCTTATGGAAATGTTATACTTAAAAACTTTCACTAGACCTTATTTCCTGAAAATTGGTACCTTTTGTTTTTACACCCGATGATCGACGGCAAATAATGCGGGTGGCTCCTTTTTTTCCGCAACTGTACCTCTTCGCTTATAAGGGAAATGCCATTTTTAAATCGTCCAACTTTCAACTGATACCGTCGACTCGACAAAAGTCAGAAACGCGATTTTCATGTATAAGATTCTTCTTTTTCGAACCTTACTGCAAAAGTAAATTAGTTTATATTCTAAAACGTCCCAAGAAAAGACGTTTAAGAACGCTGTGGAAGCTAAATACCTCGGCGAATAATTATAGGACAGGACTATCTTAACAGAGTTTTACGAATCCTAAATTCTAAGCAAAATTCAAAGAAAATAAAATTTGCTTTTTGACCAGGGTATGTCCTGTAAGATGGATAAGAAAAAGAAGAGGAAAATGGATTTGGGGAAGAGAGAGTTTAAAAGAATGATCTGCAGTTTAAATCGAGAGATTTTCCTCTTTAAACAAAGACACCTTGAATCTGTGAGCTCGCTTTGAATAAGAATCTTATCATTGCAAAACTTCATTACTCTTTTACAACTGAACTAATCACAATCTTTTAATATTTTGTGAGTTTTTACGTACAGTTTACCTTTAATTTAGATTTTCTTTTTTTCAAAGAACAGAAATGATATTCAAGAATATCTTTATTTCAATTTACTGAACGGTTACTATTGCTTTAGCTGAGCATGCATTTGTTCCCGATCATTTAATCGAAAATGTTGCTACAGGAATCCATGTTATAAAGTTATTGCAAAAAAGATTTTACATATTAGTTCTTAATCTTATAAAATAAAGTTTCTGTAGAAAACTTGAGTCCGTAGGAAAAAGAATTTTTTTGGTGGTCACCTCAAATAATCACACTAAGATATTAATATGCACTTAAAACGCAGATTAATGAAAAGGCAACTGCATGTTTGTAAAAGCTTTTGATTTTAGGGTTAAATAGGAGTATGATGCCAAATAGCAGCATTAAATAACACGTAGAATATGATATATTATATTGATGGATGATTTGCACTGATAACTATATCATGTGGCAGTAGCTTTGCATAATATGAGGGGCGCGTTGGCCTTTTTTCAGAGCTTCCGCCTCGTGAAAGGAGGATCACGAGTTCAAGACCCAATTCCCGTTCATGTGTCGTGTAAGTTTGGAGAGGGTGTGCTAATTTTTTGTTCACTGTTCAAAATTACTACGTCCAAAATATAGTCGCCCTAGTGTAGCCCCAAAATGGGACGTTAACCTAACCGAGCTAAAATAATGTTAATCACTTAAATTGACACCATATCGTCTCTATACGAAAAGCAGAGTATTGTGACTTACTACAGTCAAGTTACGAGTTCAAAGAAACTCGCAGTTAATCTTAAAATAAAAATATATATTTCCAATATACATCTGGATGAAAATTTATCACATACTTTATACATCTGGAAAATAATGAAGACTTCGTCCAAAAAAAGACCAGGTGGGGTCGCCGCATTTGGCTTTCATTTTTGTTTGCACGGCAGCGAGCATCGCTCAACAAACCGTCCAGTCTGGATTCCAGGTAAAAGACACATATCTGCTCAAGATCAACAGTCCGTCTCTCTTTCTCTCTGAGTTGCCTCATCCCTTGAGTGGCTTTTTCTGCATCATCCTGGCCACATGAACAGTGCTTAATTATATCATCTGGCATCGGACATCACAATTACTATATTCACCAACTCAAGACGAGTTGCCTTAGCAGCTATCTCCTCTATCAAACAATATCTTCATACATATCAACGGGAATTTGCTCTTGAACTCGTGTTCCTTCTTTCACGAGGCGGAAGCTCTGAGAAAAGGCCAACGCTCCCCGCAAGTTGTGCAAAGCTACTGTCACATGATATACTTATCAGTGCATATCATCCATCAATATAATATCATACCGTATCATAATATCATATCATAATATCAATATCATATTCTACGTGTTATTTAATGCTGCTATTTGACATCATACCACTTTTTAATCCTAAAATCAAAAGCTTTTATCAACATGCAGTTGCATTTTCATTAAGCTGCGTATTAAGTGCATATTAATATCTTAGTTTGATTATTTGAGGTAACCACCAAACATTTCTTTTTCCTGCGGAATCCAGCTGACACCATATCTTCTCTATAAAAAAATCAGAGTATTATGATTTACTAGAGTCAAGTTACGAGTTCAAAGGAACTCGCAGCTAATCTTAAAATAAAAATATTTATTCCCAATATATATCTGGATTAATATTTAGCACATACTTTATACATCTGGATAATAATGAAGACTTCGTCCAAAAAAAGACCAGGTGGAATCGCCGCATTTGGCGTTCATTTTTGTTTGCACGGCAGCGAGCATCGCTCAACAAACCGTCCAGTCTGGATTCCAGGTAAAAGACACATATCTGCTCAAGATCAACAGTCCGTCTCTCTTTCTCTCTGAGTTGCCTCATCCCTTGAGTGGCTTTTTCTGCATCATCCTGGCCACATGAACAGTGCTTAATTATATCATCTGGTATCGGGCATCACAATTACTATACTCGCCAACTCAAAACGAGTTGCCTTAGCAGCTACCATTTAATGGCTTTTATAATCCACCACCCAATGTGGCCTTGAATGGGTAGCAAAAGGAATATTTTCTCTCAAGTGGCTTTTCTTCTGTCGTCCGTAGAGAACACCCATATATTCAAGTAATGACCAGCAAGTTGCTTTTCACTGGACAGACACAAAAGACGCACTTCTAGAGGACTGCTTCTTCTAGAGCTTCTTCATAGCTCCAGCTCTGCTGCTTATCTATATTCACCACATCTACCCCTTTTGTGATTAGTACTACTACTAAAATGTGATGATGCATATATGATATAGAATGAGTAGAAGAAAAATGTTTGATGGTTTTCATGTCAAAATGAGTTATCTTTTATAACAAAATAAAATAGACCTGAATCAGCTATTGGTTGAAACACAATCTGGAATATCTTTTAATATTTAGCCATTAGTTAGAAAACAATCTGGAATATCTTTTAATATTTAGCCATTGGTTGGAAAACAATCTGGAATACCTTTTTTATAAGTGCAAATCTTATAACGCTTAAAAATTACTTTTAATCGTTTGGACTGACAAGTGCTACATCAATTAAAACTTCACTAATACATTTAGGACTCCTATCCAAAAACGAGAGGCATATGACTTTTTCAACATAAAAAATCATTGCAAACACAATATATACACACCTACCTACTCCAAACAAAAGGAAATACTTTCAGCGTGTAAACGGGATTCTGGAAAATGTCCGAAAGCTTCGTTTGACTGAAGAATCCGTAGAGTGCGCATCAAAATTCAATATCTTTCCAAGTTACAACATAATAAAAAATTCGAAGTAACCCCAAATGATAAGGTCCAGCAAATTCAATTTAAACTGCATAAAAACGAAGAACGAGAATACGAAAATAATAAATAAAGTATCCACGACCTCTAAACGTCAGGACAGTTACTAAGCCACTTTCTGACTTCAGGAATCTATAAATAGATAAAAAGAAGATCCCAAAATAGGAAGTCAATATCGTCGCAAACCTTATTTTATCCAGCAGCAGAGCAACATGCTCTTAAGGACACAACGGCTTACATATTTGACGCTGCGGTATAAATACTTTGCTCTCCAATCATTCCCTTTCTAAATCCCAATCTTTCAGACTGGATCAATATTTTCGCTGAATGAACCCTAAAAAATGACACAACAACAAATATCTACGAAGAAAAAGAAATATGTAATAAAGTCCCGTGTCGTAATATGATAGAAATAAATATTGGTACACTATTTCAATCTATGTGTAGGAATAAAGAATGGAGTTAGCGGAAATGAATTGTGCGTTGCTTGTCTTGTATTGAGGGTGGAGATTGTTTCCGCTGTAAGCAGAATAAAGGAGGCAAAAGGGCAAACAAGATTGTGATTGAACACTCCAAGACACACGTATTTTGTTTGCGTTGGAACGAGAAGATCTTGGCACTTTATTTTTCCCAAAAGAGCTACAATCTTTTAATTTTGTATTCGTTCTAAATGATATATTATAAGTGAGTGTTTTATATTGAGTGTTTGTTTTTATTCTGTCTTTATTGTAATGTGACGAGTTCATAATTTGCTGCACTGTGTTAAATGGATTTTTTTTCTCTTTTTTGCTCCAGTGTTTTAAAAGAAAATTACATGCAATCCATAATAATTCAAGATTTATCGACACAGTTATGCTTTAATGGAGTAATTGTTAAGAGCAGTTTTTTCTCAATATATTTATTTTATGAATCTTACATTCTGTTGAACAATAACATGGTTACGTTCCTTTTCACCAGGCTCGCAAGTCTCCTACAAAACTTGACTTGAATCGAAAAGGTTAAAATTTTATACTAAAGGTCCATATACAATGAATGGGCTATTTCCGAATAAATGAAAATGTATTTACAAATTCTGTTTACATGCTGGATATAATTATTTATACAAGAAAGTATTAGTCTGACCGGTGAGAATTAATATTGCATTCTGAGTTACTTTGAGGGCCAGTTGCTAATTTTTTTTGATATCGAGGGCCAAGAAAAAAATGATATTAGGAAGAACTTATTCTGGTTTACAGCCTTGTATACAAGGGTCGCTTAATCCGTCTTGCGCATGGTCTGCTTCGGATTATTTAATTAATAATATATGAAAGGTGATTAGAAAGTCAATAAAAATCGTTAAGGGTAGATAACACATCATTTTCACAACAGGAAATGGGGTCGCCAACAAAAAGGAGCCCCAGATTTCATGTACACTTGCAGCAAGTTTGATTTTTCTTGATATTAGCTTATCATGACAAACTTGATGTGGCAGCTTTGCAGCAAACTTCCTGCAAAGTAACAAAGCATAATCGACCAACCCACTCGCAAAACAAGCTTGCTGTGAAATTGTTATAACAAAATTCACACCACGATTGCAAAACAAGTTTGCTACAAAGATGATAGCACACTTAGAGATAATATTTGCCTCTGTTTTTAAAAATCATCCGATTTTTAATAGCATCTCCTAGACCGTCCTTCTTTTTATTAATTCAATAAATCAATGATAATTAACAAAAAACTAACTTTTTTTTATGAAAAATTTTTGAAAATTTTCCATCCTTTTACTAAATATAGACTAACAAAAACTAGAATTGCTATCTGGGGGTAGCCATCGGGATCTGTTTTTCAGTGAATTAAGTAAAAGAAAAGTAAACTACAGATAAAATGTTCATCAGAGGTTAATGGAGCAAAATAGCACTTTTCTAAGAATAACAGTATTTCAAATTATGCGTAGCAATTGCAAGTAGATCTCAATATCAACAACAAATCTTTGCTAATTAAAAGTAAGTGTTCAATGGATTTGCCGTGCCAAACCATACAAGCTTCATATTTTGTTATTCATGCAACTTCGCTGTTGCGCAATTGGGAAAAATCCCCCAAAAATGAAATTTCCATTCTAACATTTTAATTTCAAAATACGTTTCTATATGAGAATAAAATAGTATTAAGATATGTGCGGCTAAAAAACGTGGATGATCAATTCTGTCAGAAAATTAAATATGTTTTAAATGGCTTTTTAAAGCGCTAATGTGCGTTACACAGAAAAGAAGTTAATTTCTTTTTTGCCGATAGCAAAGATCGGTTTGCTTACAAAATAGTGTAGTGTAGTACATGTTACACATATCATTATATTCATAGACTGTTACTACATTCTTTCTTGTGCAAAATAACTTTTTTTCTTACAATATAATGAAACTTTTGAAAGAATTATTCTAAAGAGATCAGTTAGAAATAAAGCAGATGGGCTTAGGCGAGCCAGAGAACGTTTAGATCAACGTCAAAATAGAAAAGAAAACTTAGAAAGAAGGGTACAAAAAATGAAAATTTCAGCTTTAAAAAAATGTATATTGCGAAATGCAAGGGAAAAAATACCAAATGCGGACTCTTACCCGACGTGGTGGGTAAAAGTACGCAGGACGTGAGGGACGCACTAGGGCGGGCCGAAAAAGTCGAAATTTCTTAGATCTTTTTGCGGTAGTGCGAAAAAGTTATTATTTATTAACAACAACACCTTTACAAAATTTCAGAATTATAGGTTAATATCTTCTGCCGCCTCAACGGCGCTGAATATTAGAAATTAAAGACGAATTTTTAAATAAATACACGTTTTACGTATATCATTATAATGCGAAAAGAAACTTGATTAAACCTTTGAAACATAAAAAATTACAAACGCACTATTTTTCGTAATAAAAAAGCCTAAAAAATAGCCTAATACAAATATTATTATTTCCTAAATTAAGAAATCATAATTTTTAATATTAAAAAATAGTAAAAATCGTAAAATTTAAGCCCAGAATTCATAAAATATTGTTCCCAATCTCATTTTTTTATAATAATAATATTAATGATAAAATAAAATGCAAAATTTTGTTGGAATTGCTGCTTCAAATTACAGAACGGATAAGAGTACGCATATCTGGTCTGTGCGTACTCATAGCCGCCGATGTATTGCTTCTCTAAATCGTCCATAGATGGCCGTAGCATTTAGCATTCACTGAAGTTAAATTCTAATGTGGCCTCGTTGTTCGGAAGGGAACAATCCTCATAATGACATTTACTTTGAAAGCATGCATTAGTCCTTTATTTACAAAAAAATTAAGATTTCTTCACGGAAAAATTACATGCTAACATAACAAAATCATATCTTGCCTGATAAATAAAAGACAGCAAAAATGAAAATAATAATGGCGGTCTCTTAAGAGAGCTGAAAACACATGTGTTGATATGACCACACATGTGTTTGCACTGTTGCCAACAGGGAAAAAAATCCATGCGTACCCTAATCCGACTGCGCACTCTTACCCCCACTTCCCTTACAATACAACAATTATATACAATAACGTCAGGGTAGATAAAATCGTGTCAATTCGCAAATTGCGGTGAACATCATGGAACTTATTATTGTGAATGTTATACATTGGCTATTGTTCTGTTATGTGCACAACACTTGGCGACTTTTTTTGTCTTGGCGAATTTTCTTGGAGCGCTGAATCGCCAGTTTGGCTCTAGAATCGTAAGGAAAATCATGGTATGCGTATAACCGAGCACATAAGCTGGTTTTCAACATATTGGTAGTTTCAGATTTGAATACCTTTAAAATATTCCATGCGTTTTACTTTTTAAGAAAATTGTGTGAAATTTATGATAAACATGTCTGTTTCACACTAAAATAAGTATTGGCATCTATTTTCAATTTGAATTTTATTTATACAGTTAAAAATTAATTTTAGTCCTGTAAAACATAAAAAATCAATAAAAATGCATAACCACATTTGTTGAAAATGCCTTTTTAAATGTTTTAACAAAATAATAACCAGATTTATGTCGCATGTATCTTTAAGTGATAATAATAAAATATTAGGCGAAGAAAATTGATGTTAAATACGCATGATGTAGTTAAAATTTTTAATAAGATTTTTTTAAAAAAATTTGTATTGTGTAAAAGATGTTCATATAGCTGTATACAATTGCAAATGCATACAAAAGTTTTTCATAACTCAAATACAAAAATTACAGAAATGATTAATAGAATTACCGCCCCTTTAAAAGTAGCAATTAATACATTAAGACATCTTGTAAAAGAAGAAAAACAGCTTAAAATTTTAAAAGATGTAAAAAACAAACATATGATAGGGTTATAGAATAGGGAATTTGCCAATTATTTTCGACCGAACATTGGAGAAAAGTACAAAGAATAAAAGTTTTTACCTTTCGATATGGTTGCCCTACGAGATAGTTAAGAAAACTAAAAGACACACAGATAAGAATAATATAGTTTTAGGAATAGAGAGTTTTAAAAAAAGGTTTTCTCGAACGGTTTTCCTCCACTGGATAAGCAGACATGCCCTGAATCTCTAAGTTCACCTAGAAAGAGATTCAGAGATTTAAAAATGAGAAAAAAGTTAGCTAGCCTTGGTCGAATGAAAGAATTACAGTCCCTTTTCAATATTTTATGATTTCCATTGCGCCATTTTTTAAAATTTTAGATGCTTGGGGATTTCTTATTTACATATTGCGTTGCGGATGTGCTTTATTTAACATCATGATATAGGTTGGCGCAGTTTTCTTTAAATTTGTAATTTGTATAGTTAGATCCCATCATTTATCTTCAGTACTGAAATATCCTGCAGTACAACATACATACAAATACATTTTTTTAAAATTCCAATTTGTCTGTTGTTATATATATATGTAATAATCTCACTTGATTTTACTTTAAATCCTAATATTTAAACCCAGTTTCATTTATTTCCATGCTGATGCGATATAGAACGCATTTTGGTATATTTATTATTAAAAGAATGCTATGCTTCCCACTCAAGCACAGCCTTGCTGCCGCCAGATTTTTCCCAAAACGCTTACCTAATAAAAGATAGCTGTTTCCCTCTACTTGATCAGCTGTCTGTTAATCTTCCGCTTACTATGAGAATCTGCGAGAATTTTCTCATCTGTTTGACTCGAAACTTCTTCATGAGATGTACTCTATACTCCCCAATCTCCTCAATATACTGATACAAATGAAAAATAGTTATTAACACGACTTTTCCTCACTTAACTATCATACCAACAAAAAATTATTACTGCATATATATATATATTTTGAATTCAGTTAATTTTAGTACATCATAACATAGGTAGATGGTGCCACCATTATTAGAATTAATTTGTAAATGAAATATGAAGAATTACATCATTACTTTAAAACGATATATCAAAATAAAAATAATTTAATATAACGTTTTTTAAAAAAATATAAATTTATAGTTTAATTTGTGTATTGATGATGATTTAATATAGTATATATATAACATATTTTAGTTAAAATATTTTCACACAATGCGAAATGAACTGCATTTCAATAGCTTTTGCATTTATTAAGTTATGAATTTGAATTAGTAAGCATTTAGTTAATTTCGTTCTTTTCTTAACATATTTTGTAGATTTTACTCCCATATTTGTTGTCTTTTTTCCAACAATTGGCCCTTACAGAAGGTTGTCGCCTATACTGAAATAATGTGATATAATCAAGCTCCTAAGGTCGATTGACATTTGATTGTTGGAATTCCATATTTGGCTGTCTCTTTCATATTAATATTTTAATCTTATTTCATTGTGTGAATAATATTAGGTTATATTGTTTTTTATATTTAATTTTAAAATGAGGGTTTACAGTGCATGGTGAAAAAATGTGTTATTTGAGTTTTAATGGTATAATAACCTTAACATTTTACGAAGTGAACATTGAGACTAGAAGACTCATGGTAAGGAGCATTATGTTTTCTGGAAAAACAAAATGAAATGCAGTAAAAAATTTCCTTTTAAAAGTCACTAACTAAGAAATGAACTACTATTTTTTTTGTTTAATGTATGTTTATATCCGAAGCCATATGTATCATACGAATTATTAGATCAGCATTCAAGAGTCAAGATTTTACCCTTCACCGCTGTCTGGTGGGCTGAGAGATAAAGTACAACATTTTCTAATCGTCTACACCCCTAAAAAAATGGAAAATGATCATCAATCTTTATATTACCTTCCGAAACCAGTCAATAGTCACATAGAGTTTCTCACTCTATAGCTTTATTTTATTTATTTACTACGTGTTTCCTCTTTAAGTGGTCTGAGAGACCACTCACAGAGCAATACGTAACCGAACGTATACC
>BGPR01006493.1:0-15243 GCA_013235015.1 Araneus ventricosus
AGCTATACTTATGAGAATCCGAATGGACTTCTGAAAACGATCTATTTTTTGATGTAAAGAATAAATCGCATTCCTTTCCAAGCATCAAAGGCCTAAACCAGCCTCGCTCTTGTTTCAGATTTACATGAGTGGAAGTTTCTTGATCGAGTGATTGATATAATTTGTCACTAACAATTAGTTCGTTTAGTGTCTCGAGATCTTTAACATCACGTAATGTGCAATATTGTTCCCACCCGGTCGCCAATCGCGAAGCGAACTGGACATGCGTTTCATTCTGTAAGCGTTTCGCCTTTTGAAAATTTTGCAAACAAGCCAAAGGGGTTGGTTCGAATTCTCGCAATACAGTATCTTTTATTTTTTTATAATCTTTCACGTCACCCTCTTTAATGTAGATCAATATATTAGTTGCTTTTTCGCCCATTAAATTTAACAAAAATTCTCCCTTGAATTCATCCGGTACGTTTTTCGTATTGAAGGCTCTTTCTAACGATGCAAAAAATAGATTCCAACCTTCCGCTCTTTTAGGAATCGGGAGCATTAGAGTACGAACACTATGAATATAGTTTTCAACACAGTTAAAACTATTACCATTCCCAGAAGCACTGCTAGCGTCGGGATCAATTCGCACGCTTTCTATTTTCGCTTTTTCTAAGCTTATGCGTTCTAATTCCAACTGAGCCTCTAGTTTCGCTTTCTCTAATTTTATTTTTTCGAATTCTAAATTATCGCTTTGTTCTTCCTTCCGCTTTCTAGCCTCTACAATTGAGCTCAAAAAGTTGTTCACTGATTCTGGGTCATTTTTGTAGGCCTTGCTACCCAAGATAATTTCCCTCAAATCAGCTACCTTCATTTCTAGCGTAGCTGTTTCGCCAATTTCCTCGGCGACAACTCTCAGCTCCTCTTTCCTCGCGAAAGGAAGCATTATTATTAGTTGCACAATACACCGGAGATGTCCGAACAATGCATGCAAAAAATGAAGTTGCCTACCTTCCAGAGAGCCCTGGTAATCCAATCCTGTCGACTGCGCCAATGTGATGGTGGTAACCCTTTTTTTTATGGTGTTGGTTCTTTTGAATGGATTATCATACTCCAGTGATGAGATACAAATAACAGTTTATTTAGATGACAACACAGAAGGCTAGACAAACACTGAATACGGACAGAATAGCAAAATAGAAATAATTGTTGAGGCCCTTCACGGCTAGCAACAACATAGACAGAAAGATACGTCTGGACCCTACGTCAAATCGAAATAAGCGTTGGGATTCCGGCCTCAATCGCCGACGCTTTCCGAAAAGTCCCTCCAGCCTTCGAGTTCGCAACTCGACTGATTAAAAACAATCCCTGACCCTCGGGGGAGGAGAGCGCCCTCCATCGGCGAATGCGTGTTGAGAATCCCAACACTACACACGTTATTAAATATTTGTATTAAGAAATAAAATAGTTTGAATTTCAAACTATTTTAGCATAGAATAGAATGACCTTGAACCAATAGAATGGAATGCATTTGAACAAATAGAATAGAATGAATTTGAACGAATAGAATAGAATGAATGTGAACTAATAGAATAGAATGAATTTGAACAAATAGAATAGAATGAATTTGAACAAATAGAATAGAATGAATTTGACCAAATAGAATAGAATGAATTTGAGCTAATAGAATATAATGAATTTGAACTAATGAAATAGAATGAATTTGAACTAATGAAATAGAATGAATTTGAACAAACAGAATAGAATGAATGTGAACAAATAGAATAGAATGAATTTGACCAAATAGAATAGAATGAATTTGAGCTAATAGAATAGAATGAATTTGAACAAATAGAATAGAATGAATTTGAACAAATAGAATAGAATGAATTTGAACTAATAAAATAGAATTAATTTGAACAAACAGAATAGAATGAATGTGAACAAATAGAATAGAATGAATTTGACCAAATAGAATAGAATGAATTTGAGCTAATAGAATAGAATGAATTTGAACAAATAGAATAGAATGAATTTGAACAAATAGAATTTAGTTTTGTTTTTATTATTTGCAAAGATTATTTTAACAAACGGCATTAAAATAACAAACACATATTTATATATATACCGTAACTACATTTAATACTAGAAGTACTGCAACTGACTAAGCATTAATGCCCAGTAAAATCCGACTAAATCTCTCTCTTAATGAAGTTCTCAAAACTTTGAGCTTTATTGCCATCTCTTAAATTGCCTTTCAAATTGTTTACTTTACAGAGGTTTCGGAAGAAATAACAGATCAGACTTTCCGTTGGAAGTATTTGTTTCCGATTTAACAGGTAAATCTTGGACTCTTATGATATGTTGCCGTGGTATAGTGGGAACAAGGCTCTTGTCACGTTCGAAATTTTTAATTTTTCCTTCGGCATTAAAAGATGTCAGTCGTTTCGGTAGAAAGTATTGGAGGTAAAAGGAAGTTTTCAATTTTATTAAATTTCATCTTTAGAAAATCAATGCATAAATCAATGAATTTACGTCAAATTATAATATTTATTTATTACTGAACATGACATACTTCTCCTGCACCACAAATGTACAACTCAAAGCTTACAGAAGTAAGTACATAAAACTGACTGGTTCATGACTACGGGTGAGAGGCAGCTACAATTTTAATCGAGGTACAACATGGGGAGAAGTCTGACTTTGCCCCTGGCCTTTTAGTGTTAGCTTTATACACACACTCTTAGCGTCCGAAATATTTTCTATCCACAGGGCTAAAGAAAATTCTACTTGGAAAGTCTCTCCCGCACACGAATGGTATGGTGGAAATCATCCTGGTCTGTCTCTACAGTCCGAAGGTACAAGATCCGCTCAAACTGCATTGGCCATATCAAAAGCTTGAAATTCGTCGGCAAAGAAAAGACTTCTTCCTCTTGCCCTTGTTCCTGTCCTGCTTCTCCTGCTCATGTCATTGACTATATTGGTGCCTCTGCGAAGTTGCTGTGGAGTGAGGGGGAACATGGACTTGTGGTGCTGTTAGAGCGACATGGTATCATGGACCTGGTCCAGTATTTGGACCAGGGGAATATGGAACAGCAACAACAACAACAGTATAAAACAATCAGTCTTTGGAAGACAATTCTTTATACATACTCAGAAAAAAAGTAAAGAAGGGTAATAAAAGGAGGAAAAAACAAACAAACAAACAAATAATGCAAAATAATGAAATGATGTAGATAAAAAAGAGTAAAAAAATACAATAATAATAACAAGGAAATAATAATAACAAAAAATGGTGCTGAACTCCATCAAGAAATGAAAATTAAAATTTCAATAATCAAGGACTCAAAATTATACAGAAGTAAAAGGTGCAAAATACCTTCTTTGAAGAAAAGAAGAAACATATATACAAAAAAGAGTTGGAGGATACATAAAAAAAAACCCAACAGAGAAGAAGAAAACAAATATCATTATAGCAATATTAAGCAAAACAGTTTTACAAAAGGAGCATAAATTTTTTTAATCAACAGGAAAACATCATTTATAATTACAAGTGTGAACAAATTCTGTGAAAGAAAAGAAAGAGAATTTTCTGTTTCTTTCTTGAATTGTATCTCGGAGAGATACGAGGTTTAGGGATTATTAGCAGCAAAGACTGATATCCCCTTATTCAAAAAATATATATATTCCAAAATTCGTTTCAATCTGATTAAAAATTAAGTAAAATTGCCATCCGTAGATAGACTAGAATATTTGCCGATCCAATTCGGCAAAGACAAAAAAATGGCATCCTCCTAGAAGGGTGGTCATATTCTTTTTTCAGAACTTTGTGTTAATCAATGAAATCAGGGGGACAGGCCAGTCCTTTTCTGAAACGCCAAGTTTTTGCTGTAAAATTTTCCGGCAATCCTGGACTCAAATTATAATATGTAACACTTCTTTTTTCATCTTTGTTCAAAATGAAAGTGCAGAAAATGAATTTGGAGCATTTTAGATACATCATTTTAACCTTTACATAATTTCTTATAATTTGAATAAGTAGGCCTTGATGGCTTAGTGGTAAGGTCTCGGTTCCAGATTAGAAATCGGATTCCACTGAAGATCCTCCATTTATATGAATGGTGCACTTTACATCTAATGTCTGCTCGCTAAATCGTCGGTAAAACATCCTCCTCTTCAGCAGACCATTCACTTCATAGACAAACTGGTTATTTTGGAACGCCAGAAGGAAAAAGCCATAAAAATCTATGGAAATCAGCCAAATGGGTTGTGGTGGTTGGAATTCCGGCTGGACTGAAATCGGAATGAAAAATCAGAGGAACCCTGAAAGTGGCTATCAGAAAGAATAATGCCTTGCGTAGATTTAAGCCTCTCTTCGAGGGTAGCATAAATTAAAATCTGCTTACTGGGGGAAATCGAAGAACGATTGACAAGCAGCTATAGAGAGGGAAAGAAGATCGCTAGCTTCATTCAGATTTAGCGTCCTTGTGAATGGCTGCCTGTATTTTTCGATTAAAATGGATGAAAAAACCGGGCTTAGGCCAAATGACATGGCTATCCTTCAAGTGAATGGCCGGCTTCAGACTCAAATGTCATCGTCTATGTCTGACGGGAGTCAAAATAAAGAATTTAGGATGCAATCTAGAATCCAGTCCGTCCAGAATTAACCCTCGTATTGCATCCAAATGGGAGGTAAATATTACTGTAGTACTTCGGGGCTCCAGATCGCTTAACTTAGCCGTTATCGCGCAGAGATTGGCGACGTCTCTTTTAAGGCCGATAGGGGGCACTACTTGAGGGCATTAAACCCAGGGGTGCCTGTGAACTTCGGAGCGGACCGGCCACCGCAAGCGAGGGACAGAGAGATTTTGGGGAGAGAAAGGAGCGAGGTGGGATTTCGGTTGCTCTGCGCGATAGCTTTGGGTGTTCTATTTCTCGCTGAGGAGAGTGGAACTACCTGCAATATATGTGCTTCTCATCGAGAAGAGTGAGAGACCATTTGTGAAAGGTTGAATAACATTGGTGGAGGCTTCAATAAAGGATTTGACTTGCAAACCAGTTTCTTTCATTTTAAAACGAACCATCGAACACCACAATTACTAAATTATAATTTGAAAAACTTAAGCTACACAAATTTAATCAACTAGTTCAGGGGTTCCCAACCTATTTTCCACGCGTACCCCTCAATTATTCTTTTTGTTTTCGCGTACCCCCTTACTATCATATCCATATCCCCCCGGACCATCCGTCTATGCAAAGATGTTGTTATCAATAATTTTATGGTTATCTTTAAGTCAGAAATGACTCGATTAATAACGTTTGCAGAACTTTTTTGATTTTATATTTTATTCCATCTTTACAATAGTATTAGTTCAACTCCAAAGAAATGGAAACTAATATTGTAATTATTTCGTATGAACTTATAAGGATAGCTAAAATAACACTTCGTAATAATCATCATATGGTATAGATATTAAATAGGAAATATTCACTTGGAGAAACAAAGGTCTCTAACTTTCTTAACCCCTTTGTTTCCTTGTTTCCGCCATTAACAACTTTGATTTCGCGTAACCCAAAATGGTCCTTTGCGTACCCCAGGGTACACGTACCACATGTTGGGAATCTCTGAATTACATTAAACACAACGATGGATTTAATTTTCTATTTAGGGCATCATGTAGATCATAAAATAAAAATGTTCTGAAAATTTGTAACAACATAAATTTTTAGATCTGAATAAATAGATGAGAATTGGAGGAGAAATTTTGTACATAATTTTGATCTCGTTTCTTTATTATTTCATGTTTGCTTTATCAATACATTTTCTACAATTATTTTTCATTTTAATTTGAAATATTTCTATAAATCTTATTGCAGAAAGAATCAAATAAACAACTGAAAAGTGAATGAAAGTGTAAAAACAAAAATCCTATTTAAGGCTATTTAAATTTTTTTTCATATTGCAAAAGTAATTTTTAACAGTTATATATATAAACAAAATTAACATCTTAAAGTATAGTTTGTAAATTTAATTATTTTCATTCTCATAGTTGGTAATATGCTTAATGTTTTTACAGAAGCGCAATATAGATGAAAAAGGTTTTTCAAAAATTCAGAATAATACTAACTGATACAATATCCTCAGGTGAAATAAAATGATTCGAGGGTTTCGCTATAAAAAATGCAGAAAAATTGTCTGAAAGGCAAGAACTTTTTGCATATTTTTGAATAAAAATATTCCCTGTTATTAGAGATTTTTTTTACTGAAAAAAAAGTAAGGCTATGAGCTTCATGTTTGTCTTAAAATAGCTTCGCTTAAATTCGCTAGATTCCGTCATCATTTTATTCAACGCATTTATTTCTGTTTGCTCTGTAATATATTTAGAAATTCTTTCAACATCGATGCAAATATTTCAAGTATTTTTATTTTTTCAATGAAGGTCAATCAGCTCAATTTATTTTTAAAAGACGCTATGAATCAATTGCCCCGAACTTTCGTTTTCATAAATAACTTTACAGAGGCAAAAAGAAATGAAGCGGATGAAGTCATTTTATTGAAATTTATTCCAATCCAGCATGAATAATTATTAAAAGAACTGTCCGAGTTTTTTGACGCTATAACAGAAATCGGATTTGGGAGTTCATTAATGACGGAGAGAAAAGGGGCGTGTTCATTTATAGGCTTAGACAGATCGTCTCAGTCTGTTTGGCACGTAGCCAAACCACAAACCACTTGACAGCATTACCGAAACAGTGAGAGACAGATCTGAGCTATTATATTAGTAATACTTTAATTAGTGTTTTCTGTAATTAGCTTAATTCGGAATCTATAATATGAAGCAGAAAATACTTGCATAGGTTTTCCTGTGGGTCTATCACAAGAACTTTTAAATGGTGAACATGAAACTTGCACATTCCATTCTGGGGTCCATTTATAAGTCAAGTGTGCTATTTGCAACTTTCAAAATCAATTAATCTTTATAAATTTAATTAAACAACAAACATTAAGCCAAATTTGACGTTTTTGCAAAATTTTGCTTTTTTATCAAAACCTTCATTCAAGTATTTTTACCACTCTTAAACTTATAATAGAAATATTGCTGCCTTTAGAATTAGAAACAAGGCAGAATTTTTGTATCCGCTTTTATTTCATAGCATGCACACTTTTTAATATTCACACACAGTACCCTAATGACGTTAGTTTACTTACTCTTCCTATGGATGTTTTGTTTAATTTTCATAAACGTTTAAATTATCCTAATGAGTGTGCAAAATCATTCAACCTTACTGAATTCCATTCTTAACGAAGATTGAGAATCTGAAGAGAAAAAAACACACTATGCGATGTTTATCCCGTCAGGCACACAAACATCAAAAAGAAGAGAATGATATTTCGGGTACGGGCAACAAAAGCCATGATGTGAATAAATTTCTGTTGTCGCTATAACAATGATGGGGAAGGAAAAATAGAATACAAAGAGTTGCTTGATTCATGTCAAGTGATTCAAAGCATGGAGTCAAAAAGAAGAGGAGTCTTCAGTTGCTGGCCGAGGAGTCAAACGGCATGGGAGAGGACGAACAGAAATCATCAAAAGACTTTGCAGAGAAAATATGTTTAATTAAGTTTAAATTGTGATAAGTGCATACAAAGTATATAAACTTGAAAGTATATATTTTATCCCGAGCACCGCCGGGTTTATCAATTAGTTAGTCAAATAAATTTTTTAAAAATATGTTTTCACTTATAATTTGAAGTATATGAAATGAATCAAATAAGCATTTAAATTGTGCTTCAAAGAATATTTACAATGGGTCTCTAAAAATTAATGATAGAGATTGAATATGAAAGCTACTGGTTTCTGTTCCGTAAAAAGATAAAAATATCACTCTCATTAGCAATAATTATTGATTTAGCTCTTGTTTTTATGAGTCTGTCCGAAATCTGTGTGAAAATGATGAAAAACATAATATTTAGTTTGATAAAACAAATATTCACTTTCATCGGCCGCCTACAGAGTATTTGAATAAAATTTTCAGTCAGTTAAAAATTATATTTTTACAACTTTATTATGCATATTTTTAAAAGTTAGAATTTTATGCAGTCGACAGAGAAAGTTATTTTTCAGTTCAAAAGCCTTACCGGCATTCAAGATTTAATTTATTGATACATCCGCTACAAAATTCGTTCAACTGAAAACAAATTGCCTTTTAGAAAGGCTGGTGGTAATCCTGTCAATTTATATCAATTATTTACCTATTATATAGCATAATTTACAGTGTATGTTTTTTTGTGTGTTAACCCTAACTATTTCTTGACAAAGTAATTAGTCACAGATACTTTTTTTAAAATAAGCAGAATGTTCTCAAAGAGCTTTCATATTCGATAAAATTAATTAAGATTAATTTTTTAATTATTTTTCATCGCTGTTTCAGGCTGAACAAATTCATTAGAAAGGATGTTATTGATTTTCGTTCGATACATGTTAAGTAAAGCATTTTTATTTACCATTGCCGTTATCGTTATAACTCTTCAGGTCTATGCGTTCGAAGTTAGGCAGAAATTGTTTTTCAAACATAATGTTACCTAAACATCAGGATACAAATAACGTAAAATATAATAACTTAAGTACAAACCTCATGAATTTTAGTGTCGGTAAATGATTAAATTTTTTAGGATTAACATATCTTAGAAAAAAGTAAATTTATTAAAATCTTTGGCATTTCAATAAAGCTAATATCTAATGAAAAAATGCTACTGCCTAGCTGTCTAAAGAAATTTTAAAAAATTATTAACTGTACTTGTATATATTAGATTAGTTACAACTATTCCATAAAGATAGATTATCTTAAAAGTTAATTGTATGTCCTGTACAAAAAGAAAATGAGATTTCTTTCATTGATAAATTGCGATTCGTACTAGCTTCATTTGGTGTTTTTAAGAAATATTTGCAAGTTTTCCAAATGAATTGTGAAATTTAAAGAAAATCTAGTTTCCCATGCTGAATTATAAGTTGTTGAATTTTTTTTGCATTATGCGAAGTTTAATATCCTAAAAAGCATTGCAAATTTACCAAGCAATAAAAATAAATATTCTAGTCAACTAAGATAAATTTTAAAGTTATTGAACAATGTTTTTAGTATGCTTGAAAGAAAGCAATTTATAACTATCATATATTCTCTAAAATTTGAAATATTTCCTTCAGATATGCATTTATGTTAATAAGCGTGTTCGAAATCCTCTCTCAAAAGTGTACGTAAGGGTTTCCTGGCCCCATAAAACTAATATACGAATTTATTAAGAAAGAATTGGAAAGTTCATGTCTAGACAATGTCTTCATCCGTTTGGAAACTGCCACATTAGTTAGGCATGAAGACGAAGTATAAGAGACATTAAAAATTCTTATTAACCAGACTTCCAGTAAATGCATTAGACCAGTGAATCCGATTTTAAATCATGGACATCATAGAAAGCGAAAATGAACTTGCATACAATCTATCAAATCAATTTCTGAGTGCTGTTTCCTTTGTGGTCTCATTAGGTTGTTCATTGATTTCTTAGAAAAATGCTTTATTCGTTTCTATATTCTACATCTTCTAATAGGAAAGTCAGGCAATGAGAAATTGACTATCAGTGGATTTAAAATGGAAATAAATTTTGCATTGAAGTGTTTTAGCAATTACCATAAATCTTAAATCTCAGATTAAGAAGATGTATATATATATATCAAAACAAACTTATAAACACAAGACAAAAACTCAAAAACAGTCAAGACAAAATGGCAAAAATAGACAAAAAACAAAATAAAATTGAAAAATATCATAGCGAGCCGCTCGTCAGGAAGGGAAGCTCGCTCATGATATTAATTTGTGCTTTTTTCTGCTAACGACAAACGAAATCCGTTAAAAATTGCCGTCATCCCCTCTAAAAGCACAAGACAAATAAAAATGGAAGAATTCTTGAATAAAAAATAAATACATTTAAGAAGATTTAAAAAGAATCAAATACAAAAAATCCGAATACAAAAGACCTAGAATAAAATAAAAAAACAGCCGTAACATAAAAAATAATAAAATAAAAGCGAAATATGCTTACCATGGCCAGGAAAAAGCTACCGCGACCACGAGGAGAATGAACGCCAAACCAGTTATTGCTGTATATATATATATATATATATATATATATATATATATATATAGAGAGAGAGAGAGAGAGATCGTTTCTATTATAGAACGATTTTCAGTTTTATTTCTGCTAGATTTAATCATCTATATTTCTGAGAATGAAGCAGTGAAGGAAGTATGGAGTTGAGGTTAGAATAGAATACAGCAGAGAATTTCTTTCTTTGCATTTGACTTAGTGTCATATATAATATTTTACGGCTGTAAAAACATAAAAAAATGATGTAATAAACTGTAGAAAATAAGATATTTAAAATTTTTATTTCATAATTTTTTTAAAATTTTGATATCTTAGGAAGGAAAGAAAATTTATTGTTACACTCTGTGCCAAATAGCAGGTTATATAGGTGTTTTTAACCCTTTGAAGTCGGCAGATTTCGCTGATGGGAGTACCAGCAGGTCGGAGCAAATTTAGCGTTTCGCAGCTACTTTTCCGTATGGGATGTAAAGTCAACATATGGGTATTAAAACACACAAACTTATTTCAAAAGTTCTACGGAGACACAATTCCTAAACTCCTCCATTTTTGGGAATTACATAGTTTATTTTTTAAATTCTGAAAACAAATTTTATGATATGTAGAGTACTTTTTGATCATAAAATATCGTGTACGACATGCAGAGTGGCTAGCGTTTCACTGATCTCAATGTTTCTCGAGAGCTCATTCGAAACTGATTTCCCGTAAATTTCTCCTCTCCAAAGAAATCGATAAACATTGATATCTGTAAATTTGATAAAAAAAAATTGAATGCGGCATCGGGTTAGTTTTCTTTCGTTATACATAGCCTCGGTCGCCGTGCTGAGAGCCAGGAAATCATGAATGACATCATGCCGTCTTCTGCGGCACCGACTTCTACGACGACTTGCGAATGCCGCCACTGTGACGGCATTGACTTCCATGACGACTTGCGAATGCAGCTACTGTGACGGCATCGACTTCTACGACGATTTGCAAATGCCTACACTGTGACGGCATCGACTTCTACGACGATTTGCGAATGCCTACACTGTGACGGCATCGACTTCTACGACAACTTGCGAATGCCGCCACTGTGACGGCATCGACTTCTACGACGACTTGCGAATGACGCCACTGTGGCGGAATCGATCGCAAAGGGTTAAATGACATTAGACATATTTTAATCTCTCTTTGAAGATTGGTTTCTTATCTAATGCATGTTGGAACAAGCAAACGGAAACACATACATATGCAGAGGCGGCCAGAAGCCAGGGCAATTGCCCGTGGGGCCAAAGACGGTGTATGAAGGCAAAAATGTCTTAATAGACTTGAGAATTAAAATAATATACTTTTAAAATTTGTTAATTATTTTAATTTCAATAAAACCAATGTATAATCTTAAATATATATCTTTAAAAATGCCCACTGCAATATTATTACATGAGTAGGTAAAGCATACATATTTCTAAGTTAACGTTTATTTGACGTTTAGAATGCAGTCTGGTTGTTACCCTGGCAGGTTGGTAAAGTTACTTTAGGCCACTTCTGTACATAATCGTAATTACATAAAAGTATTTCAGTCAAAAGCTCTTTTGCAAATATATTTATTACTTAAACATTGTCTGATTAATTATCATAACGATTATGAAATACACGCTGTGACAAATGCCCCTTCCGACAACTGACATTGATTTAGGTCTAGGTGTGTGCGTTCCCAGCGCCCTGGTCACTTTGAGATTCATCTAAACACTTTCGTCATCCACCTGAAATCCTCAACTCTATATTGACGGGCTACTGCCTTTCATTACAGAACTTTGGTGCGCGGTGTACAGCTTTCATCTACCTATTGCACGGAATGTTGCAAAATTCCTGAACAGGTGTTTATTGTGCAGAAAAGTGTGTTCCCGTGAGAACACAAGCGATTTTTCTTCACTGTTGAGATATAAGGTCGGAACTGAACAACTAATGATGCGATGAAATACCGAGAGCCAAAATGGTTGATCGTATTCCACGGGGGTCGAAATTGGACATCTTAGCGAAACTCGCTAATTCTTTTACCAGTGAATGGACACCCGCCTTGGGACTTACTTTATTATTTCATTATTAATCAAGATATTGGATGTTTTGTTTATAAATTTCTATATTTGCTAAAGATGAAATCTCAATAAATTAAGTTAAATTTAACTTAGCTGTGAATGTTCTTTAAGCATAACTGTAAGACGTTGCAACGCCAATCCAAAATCTGAGGGTACAAAAACAAAGTCCTAAAATAACATTATGGCGTTTAACCTGTTTAAAATCATTTATCAGTTACTCTTACGAGCTATATTTGTTCCTGTTTCATATTACCTACTCACGAGGAATAAACTGTAAATTGCCCATTTATGGTATAAATATGAGTTAAACTTAGTTGAATATGAAAATTGCGCTATCAACCATGGATTTCTTTCACATTTTACCAGTTATGCTTCATTACACGCTAATTATCCGCCTGATGCGGTTTGAATTAGATTCTCGCAACATCGGATCTTCGGTGGATATTTCATGATCTAAGAAAAAAGCTCTTTGAACATAAAACTGAACTTTGAACGCCGTAAAGCCGTTCATTATACTCATTTCTTAAAATTGTCCCAAGAATTAAGCATTAACACTCAGGACTTGGTTCTTAATAGTCGAGCTTAGAGATAATGCCAATAAATGTCACTTTTATTTAAACTGAATTTTTTGAATCTGGAAATCAAAATTATGAATTCAGGAGTCTCTGTCGGATTTTATGATAAACGAAAAGATTTTAAGTTCAAAGCTATAACTCTCTGCAATTTTCATACTTGTCTTCAATTTAAAATTTTAAGAAATTCTATATTTTCTCAAATTAATAGGATTAAAAATATTTGTAATAACCAATATACTTTTCTTAGAGCTTTAGATAATTAAAAAAATATATTGAAAGATAACGGATATCCTGGTTGTTTCCCAAAAGTTAATAATTTAAAAAAAAACAGTTTCAAGAATTTCTGTTCTTCTGGAGAATAGTTCGAATTCTTATACATAGATGGAGCTAGGGGCTTGCTTCTTGATGTTATTGGGCTTCACTTGTTTTAGAGCGTCAGTTTTGAAAGAGGATGACTTTTTGCTTTTTGATTCTGTTGTACAGGTATCTGTTACGTTTTTTCTTTTTTCCTTTTTTCCTATTTTTAGAGATTGGACAAAAGTTCAGGCCACATAGGGGAATAATTCATTCCCTTATTCAGAAAATTTTTGTCCTACTTTGAGCTAAAATGGCGTGTGGTCTCTGAAGAAGAATCGCCATTTTGGCTCTTTTCCATTTTTCTTCCATTTTGCTTTCATTCCAATTCTATTTTTCGTTCTAATTTGCTTTTTTTGTGTTTTATATTAAAGTTTCATTATTTCTTACTTTTTATAATTTAATTTTTGAAGTTCTAATTTTGTTTTCGTGTATTCTATCAGAAATAGCTGCATTTGCGCCTTTCTGTATAATGCAAAAGAATTTTAATTAATTGTTAATTCAAGCTATATTAATATTTAATCTAATTTTTATTAATTTTTATCAATTATAACTGTCATTTTTATTAGTCGACTCAGGCAGAGAGCATCATTAATTATTTTTCTGGCATCATTACAAGGTTTAATTTACACTTTCGTGAAATTAATCCGTCAAGTTTAGCTTGTCATACAGTTTTTGGATAAATGAAAAAATGAATTCCGTCAGATCGACAAGAGTTTTGGTTAGGCGGAAAAGCCATTTAATTAACAATATATGTAAGTTTGCAATTTATTGATATAAATTAAAAGATCTACAATTAATAATAAGGTCAATTATAATGTGTTTTTATTGGTACTTTTAACTGACAGAAATGAGGTAAGGTTTCATATCTTACAAGAAAAGCAAAGAATGTGGTATTAAAGAAAAAATAAACAGTGTTATTCGATGGAAAAGTTCCTATAATAAAAGAAAAGAACCCAGAGTTTCCTCTACGGAAACCAATTTTTTAAATTACAAAAATAAAAATCACTGACATATATGCTAGTTTCAAAAATTGCAAATATTAACTGCATTATTTTAATGAAATATATATATTCGTTTTTTCTTCGTCCTTCGGTTTTACAATATGTTCCTCTGAGTCAAAAGTGTTTTATTATCAGTATATTGGTCCAACAATTGTTCGTTTTCATTTGATAAATTAATTGCTCGTTTTGATTGATTTTATTTTTTTTTCTTTACAGCAAAGAAACCCTCTTCTTCGGTGCAAAGTTACCCCATGTCATAAAAAAATTAATTACAACTTAACTAAAAAATATAATTGACATCCAAAGCAACAGCATGAAAGCCACTATTCAGCAACGGATTCGGAGACTACCACTTTTGGATGATTTTACACCGGAAAGGGTGTCAGGGATTGAGTCATATGAGCGCATTTCCGGAGTTCTTTGTTAGATCACGCTCTGTAAAATGTAAACATCACCCTTCCATTCTTCACTTTCCCCTCATTTTGATGAAAATAACTCCGCCCGGCGCATGCGCAAAAGCGCGAAGGGTTTCCGAATCCGTTGCTATGCAATAGGTTTATTTTCTTTTATATTTAGATGCACTTGTCTTCAGAAATGTTGTTCCTTCTTCAGCAGAGACTTTTTTCAGCATTTAAATTTTGGCTTCAGAACTGTCTCAATATTTTTTTTCGTTCTGTAACCTCCTGAATGATTGTTATGTACGTTTAAGAAATGAAATGCAATAGTCAATGTTTCCAAAAAAGGGGGGAAAAGTCTCAATCCTGTACCCCTAATTAGTTGGTTTCTTTTTCACTTTTCAACTACTGGTGCAAAGATACCTCCACAAATGGAAAGTAACCCCGATTTACGGTACTATCGTGAAAATATCAGTTTGAATAATACTGTGAAGACATCGCATTTCAATATTTTTTTCATAATATTGCATAAACTTGATTGTTATGTGCACATTTTCTACTTGGTGTTTTACTTATTGTGTGCATGCGTCACTGGACTGAAGATATTCTCTTTCTCCAGATTTGAGAATATTTGGTTTGAAACATAATTTCACCTGAAATCCATCGTGCATATTGATCTGGCACACGATAAATTTGCCTCACTCT
>BGPR01006493.1:15253-35181 GCA_013235015.1 Araneus ventricosus
CACGTTAAATTTGCCTCACTTTGGTGTGGAGAGATTCATCATGCATGCTGATCTGACACACGTTAAATTTGCCGCAGAGATAAAACTTCCTCACGCTGGTGTGGAGAGATCCATCAAGCATGTTGATCTGACACACGTTAAATTTCCCGCAGAGCTAAAACTTCCTCACTATGGTGTGGAGAGATCCATCATGCATGCTTATCTTGCACACGTTAAATTTGCCGTTGAGCTAAAACTTCCTCACGTTGGTTTGGAGAGTGGGGATATCGGCTCAGGTGTCGTCTTTGCCCTCTGACCATGGTTCAAGATTGCGAGATCTTTCGAAAAATCAGCCCTGTGTATCAAAAAAGGAGGTGTTATTCTAACTAATATAAGCAATCGCTTCAGTACACTTTACATATTTGTAAACCTTGTATTTGAAAAGATATCTGCTTAAAAAGAAAATTAAGATAACTCGTGAATAATTATTTTGACGATCTAAGCATGTGGTTGATTGTCAGCTACAGATGAAGTAATTAATAAAATAGAGAACTTGCTTGCAGGTTTGTAAACCTTGGATTTGAAAAAAATCTGCCCAAGAAGAAAAGTAAGATAACTAGTGAATAATTATTTCTGCGACCTAAGCATGTGGCTGGCAGTGAAATGGCAGCTACAAATGAAGTCATTAATAAACCAGAGAATTTGCTTGCAAATTGTAAACCTTGGATATAAAAAAAATCTGCTTAAGAAGAAAATTAAGATAACTCGTGAATAATCATTTCGGCGATCTAAGCATGTGGTTGATTATGAATTGCAGCAACAAATGAAGTCATTAATGAGGCAGATAACTTGCTTGCAGATTTGTAAACCTTGGATTTCAAAAGAAATTTGCTTAAGAAGAAAATTAAGATAATTCGTGAATAATTATTTTGGCGACCTAAGCATGCGGCTCATTGGCAAGCGAATATCCAAATGAAATCATTAATAAGGCAGATAACTTGTTTTGTGGCGAGTACTATCACTAACGACCAACAAAGCAATACATTATAACTCATAATGCATTCTTCCGCTTTTTAATAGTGAAGCACAAATGTGAACTTGTTTGGTTTAAACCGGGAAGATGCGAGCTAAGAAGATCAACGCGAAGACAAGCAAGGAGGTGTGCGGCACCCCAATTCGTTATTTCGCTATTTAAGCAAAACTAGCAATATTCCCATGCTATGTCTGTTCCAAATGATTCATGCAAACAGTTCTTGTTATATAAGAACAAATGTTTAGACTAAAATATAGTAAATAATACATTATGCTATTCAGCACATTTTGAACAAATAAGAAAAGTATATTTCTTACATACAAGTTTTAAACATTTTTTTACAGTAAAGAATCATCATTATAAAATTCAGTAAAGAATCATCTTTATACAACTTGGATAGGACAATACAGTTTCAAATTTTCTTAGGTACACTGGAAACTATATTTTTAGAAATACAAATAAGAGTTCTGCGTGGCTTTATCTTTGATCCAATAAATTCGGGGCGCAATATATACTTTTATTTTTCAGAATAGTTTCTATAATTTTAAGCTCTTCCCCCATTAGTTTTTGTGAAATTGGAGATGATTTTTACTAATTACAGTTATATTATGTCCTGAATAATATAACTTTTGCATCAATTTCTCAACATTTTCTCTTACACTATTATGCAGTTTAAAAATCTTGTACCAGCAAAAATCTTCATTTTAAAAATGTATAATGTTCTTCAATCAACTTATTTCCCCATTACACTTTAAATAGCGAGGAATCATTATTTTTCTATTCCTATTACGAACGCTCAAGTGAACAAAGAAACCGGACGCTAGGACATGCAAGGGAGTGTTTCACGCCCCTTATGGTGAATTTCAATAAAAAAATAGAAGAATTTTTTTTAAAACACGCTCCTTCTGTTTAATGTGACCTAAAAGTCAGTATGGATTTAACACATTTCGACTAAAGGGAAGTCTGCATTTTTCATATTTTACGTGGCGTGGGGTGTCGGACACCACCTTGTGGGTTAAAAACTCTCTAGAAAGTTCACAGTTGAAAATAATTCACTATTTTCTTTCCATCCATCTCAAATGAGAAAAAGGCGATGATACATTGCTATAATGATTTGAGTACGTGCATTTAGTATGACTTGGTTTAGCTACTGGAGTTAGCGTTTCCACCACATATGGCAGTTAAAAACCCATTTTATCTGTAAAACCTCTTGAAAAAAAGCGGAGAAAATTATTCATTAAAGTGACAAACGTAATATTTTGATAAATCGGTTTAACACTTTATTTACTACATCGACTTACTAGCGACTTTTTGATTTTGTTTTTTAATCATGAGACAAGTTTTGATGTAGAATAACCCTGGGAATAAGGAAAACACTTTTTTTAATTAATTAAAATTACTTAATTGATCTAACTGATAATTAAAAATTTTAATTTCTGCCTTCAGCTTCCATTCCATGTTCTTGTGAATACTCTGAGGATAAGTGGCGACATTGCGAAGAAAGGAACGTGATTAAAGAGGTACGCATATTTACGGATCCTACTATGGTAGTGATTGAAGTCGCTTTTCATTGGCTCTCAGCGTCACTTGACTTAGCGGGCTTCTGAATAACGTCATAGCACCACGCTAAGGCAGGATTTTAAATTATTATTTTGTCTGCTGCTATCGCATCATGTTGAAACCAAAACTACCTTCTACCTATGGTTATCTGGGTGTTTCTGAAGAAGTTGATGAATGCATGCTTAAAATGAAACAAATAAAGGGCGAATCTTTAGCATTTTAAAGTTCTCTGCCACAGAACTTGTTTAAAGCGCTTGACGTCATTCAGAAGCACGGCAAGTCAAGTGAAGTTGGAAGCCAATGAAAAGAGACCTCAATCACTACCATAGTAGGATCCGTAAATATGCCAGCGGCACTTACCCAGATAGCAAAAAAAGCTTGTCTAAAAGGTTCTGGAAACCTTGTCGTCGACAAGGGTAAAGGGTTGTCATAAAGGTTTCCATGACAAGAGTTGAACCTTTCGGCAAGGTAGCGGAAAGGTTCGCTAGTCAACAAGGAACAAGGTTTTCAGTAAAATTTCCCCAAGCTTTTATTACAAGCGTGTTTCAGGCTTTCCTCAAGCTTGTTTCAGGCCTTTCAAAAGGTTGTCAAGTACCCTCCTTCGGCGGACAAAATAGAACCCCCTTTCCCCCTCCCAAGCCGTAACTCCTGCAGAGGAGTCCACACCCTTTTCGCCCCTCTTCAAAGCCATAATCCAACAGAGTGGTCCAACTCCCATTTTTTTATCCTCCTTCTTCTGACGTCATCTTAGTCCAGCTTAGAGTTATCTGGAATGTTAATTAATTAGGAATCTTAATTATTAATTTCAATTAATTTGATAAATCTAATCTTTAATTTAACTTACTTGTACGATTTCGTTGTAGATTGTGACAAAACTTCTCATTCCTCCGAGCCGGGGATCGAACCCGTGTTCGTAGTTTTGGAAGGTAAACGCAATAACCAGTATACCAGACGGGGCTACACATGATGGGACAGGTGGTTCATAAAAAGCTTTACTAAGTCAATTTTGAGGGAATAGCTTCCGAAACGATTTGCGCGGAAATGTTTCCGCGGACTTGTCGTTGAAACCTTGTCTTTGAGGTAGTTCATAAAAAGCTTCCCTATCTAAACCTTGCGGTAATGGTTTCCGAAAAGGTTTGCGCTGAAAGGCTTTCGCGGACAGCCTATGGGAGGGGAAATGGCAACCTTTCCGCAACCTTCTTTGCTAACTGGGTAGTATCGTCGGTATATAAAGAGTTAAAAACCTTTTCACTGATTCAACAGTTAGATCAGTAGCATTCAATTTCTATTTTTATCAATCAAATAACCTTTGTCTGATCCGCATTTATATTCATCTGTCTGAGAGGAGAAATTCGATTTTGCAATAGAAATGTCGAAAATCCGTCTTTATATTAAATATTATCGATTTTGTTGACAGAGTTGCGACCTTCAATTCACGGTATTGAAGTTCGCTTAATATTCTATTATGCCTTCATATTGTCAGACTTTGTTCTTCAAGTGCTCGCTTCTGGAAACTTCTGGAAGTTCCCATGCCGGAGTAAATAATGTTTGCCATTCACGCTCTTTTGAATTATTCATGTGGTTCTGTGCAGCGAAGATATCTGTCGTTTATTACTGAGTGGATAAAATGTCGTGCTCGGCAACATGAAACTGTCACTTGGCTTTCCTTGCGATAAATATTCATCTCTATATGCGCCAAAATTACAAATACATTCCGAATTCTTGCCTTGTTTGGTTCAAAATGGATGAAAGTGGTGCATTAAAATATTTCACTCGTAGACAGAGGTGAAATAAATATTTACCATTTACGCCCTATGGTTCATTTTTTGGAAGGAAAGTTTGGATTGTATTCAGTGTATTTTATCGGCAAATAAAAAAAGAAAGGTGCAGTTCGGGTCCGCGCCATAGATTTTTCGTGAAAAAGTAGGGATAAAATCATAAAACAAGTATTTTGTATTAATATGTAATTTAATTGTCAATCTCTTTAATACAATATATACACAGAGTAGTAGAATAATAAATCAAGATATCGCATGCAGCAGGGTCTGTGGTAGCTTGATTTATTCTATTCTAATACTACTCTGTGTATATATTGTATTAAAGAGATTGACAATTAAATTGCATATTAATGTGAAATACTTGCTTTATGATTTTATGCCGACGTTTCCACGAAAAATCTACGGCGCGGACCCGAACTGCGCCTTTCTTATGTTTTATTTAAAGTAGCTTTTGATGACGCCATCTGATGACAGTATATAGAACTACATTTCGCGTATGCGCAGTAAAACATTTACTTTAAATGCTCACATTTCCCGTAATATTCAAATTTTAATACAATGTTTCTTCTACGTACTGACAAGTATTCTGTAAGTTTCGTACAGTTCAAAAGAAAACTCTGCGTGTTATAATCAAAACATTTGCGGAGTTAGAAATTTTTTATTTAATACCGATTTTTATTTATATTCTGAGAAATATTTTTATTGTATCACTTTGAGTCCTGGTAACACCCCTCAAGCTCTTTAAAATGACACCAGAATCAACCCCCTAGCTAAACGCGTTTCCACGCTACACTTATTTACAACCTTACATGGAGCTAATTCATAACATTCACGCGCCTACGCCTAAACAGGTACGATGACGTCACAGGCAAAAAAATACTATGCGGCAAACTTACAGATATGATTTATCCGTTGTGGGGTCGACCATTGTTTTCGCATTATTAGTCTCGTAGTTATTAGCGATTCGAATCTGACAGTATTTTGTCACTCAAGAAAGTTCTACCGACTATCACTGTAAGGAGCGGAAAAACGTTTTCACATAAAAAAAAAAAACTCAACCTTTATCAAAAATGCATTATCTGAATGAATTATTAAAGATTTCTTGCTAAAAATGAATCGTAATCTAGCTGTTAAGATGTTTAAAATTGAAGAATTCAAGCTAAAAGTGAGGAAAAGATGATAGCGGTGTGTACTTTTCTTCTGATGTAAGAACAAAACAATTTATTGTTGCTCCAGACTGGGATGGTGGTTATTGCGAAAATAAACGGTTTTCATATGTTCAGGTCCTTTCCCACCTCCGCTTTAATCTGGCAATTATAATCATTCAAAATAACCGGTTATTGAAACAACCGGGTTTAGGTTTGAAAAAAAAACGCCGTTTGTAGACAACATTTTTTATTAATATTGCTTTTACTGGAAATCAATCCATTGATCAATATTTATCTAATCATAAACACTCTTTCAGTAATCCGCCAACCAACAGACACCTCGAGAAAGTTGGTAGTCGTTGATTGGCCTAAGATGATGAAATTCAAAGCTTCATAACTTGGTAAATTTTTGTCTAATCGGACCTAAAATCCAGCCTATCTTCCGAACCGTTTTTTTACCAGGTTTTTGGATTAAAAAAATAACCGGTTATAACCAGGACAAAAAAATAACCGGAAAAATCCTGTTAACCGAAACAAAAAAAACGGTTTTCGGTTAAAACTTGTAGGTTTTTCCCATCCCTACTCCAGACCCGAAAGCAGTCAGGAAAAAAATTACGAAGTTTATCATCAAATCCAGTTAAATTGTCCGGAGTATGTCATATTTATAAGTAATATGCATGATTAAAATGAAAATTTAAGGACTTTTACAGTTTATTTTGTGTATTGAATTTGCTTAAAGTGACAGTTGTTTAATTGGACACAGTTTATTTCTATATATCTTTAAAACGTGATGAAGTTTGCCAGTGTTGATGCGACCAGCTTTGCAATTCAATCTTATAATAAAATTACATGATGAGTGGTTAGAAAATGTTAAATATCTTTTTTTCATTTGTTGGTTTCAAATTAAAAATTAAATTGGTTTTTTTTTAGCAGAAGAATTTTTTCCAAATTTTTAGCTTAAAAACCGTCCAAATGATATTAATAATTTTTAATTATTGAAATAAAAAAGTATATTTTTACGGTGTGTCCAACAAAACCCAGTTTTACCATTATTTATAATTTATGATTTAGTACATGAAAGTACTTGTGAAAAGTACTTGTAGAAAGTACTTTTCCAAACCTATAGAAAATCATTCGAGTATTCTTAAAATGGAAATGAAGTTTTTCTAATTAATGAATTTTTTCTAATAAAATGAAATTTTCTAGTTAATGAAATTAATCTAATGAAATTTTTCGAAAAATTCCTAAACGTGCTTATTTTTAGGAATTAATTTGAAGAGAAAATAGAACTACATGAAGACGCATATTGTCAAGAATAAAAATTCTTAATTCTTAATGAATTCTTTTCTGATAATTTAGATACCTTAATTATTTTGTTCAAAAATATATGAGAGCATTTAATACATTCGGAGTGCTATTTAAATTTGTAATTTAAAATGAAGACTTAAAAACTTACTTTATTTGGTTTAATTAATTATTATAATTAATTTTGCATTTTAAAAATAAATTTAAATGGAGAAAAAGGAATTAAAATTCATTATAAATGAAATTTTTTTCTCCGAAAATAGATATTTTAATTATAACTTTATCATCAACAAGAATGAAATTAGCCAAAAAAAGCTCTCTTACTGTGGCATTGAGCCTTGTGATCATATGGCGTGCATTTACAAATATGAAACCAGGATTGCCATATTGGTTTTTTATGGCACTATGTTAGTAAAATCACCCTTTTCTATTAAAGGGACATACGCCATTTAAACCTCTGAAGAATGGGGGAAAAACTGCCAAATTCGATACATTTCAAAAACTAACTTTTTTTTTGTAGAAAAATATCTTTTCTTTCTGTTATTGTACACACATTTTCAAATCTTAATATTGATATGCATTTATTTATTTATTTGAGAGAGAAATAAATATTGGTATAATTTTTGGAGTAAAAAAGAGATAGTCACCTTGTGCGCATGTTTACGGATAAAATATTGCTCTAAACACAATATTTTGGTATCTAAGTAATCCAAACAGTCCGTTTAAGAAACTGAACCTCAATTTATTAACATTTAAATTTGATTTCAATTTTATATGCCAATTTAAAATAAAACTTTTAAAAACTGTTAAAATTTGAACATTTCTAACATCAACAAAAGAAGTTCTTTGGAGAAAATATGTACGAAACTGTGGTTGAATTTGTAGAACATAGCACACAATACATATTCAGTAAAAATGTATGTTAATTCTTCAGATAAAGTTCGCGCAGTTTTAAAAAAACACATTTTGAGATATAGCGCTTTAAAGATATGGGCATTCAATGTTTACGTTGAATAGCTGATAAATTTTCCTTCATAACTGTCATAATTATGAGAATTTTTTAACGCGGGTTGTTTTAAATTGTTCAGAAAATTCAAGTGAATAATATATATATTTTCATTAAATAAAAAATTTTCGCGGTTAAACAGTCGTATGTTCCCTTAAAGCGCTTGACCTTCTTGATATTAATTTCGTATTAAGTTTATTTATGGTCTTTGCTTTGGCTTTATTTTCAACCATGAATTTTTAATTTTTTGTTTTTAATTAATTCTACTCTTTATGTAATGAACATTTCATATTACTCTAATAACACAACTTGCACTCATGAGCCCTAATGGCCAAAAATTCTCCAGGTGACTTATGTTTCGATGTTGAACAAATAATGCCATATACAGTAGAGTCTTCCTACAACGAAGTCTCCCTACAGCGAATTTCTCTCTATACCGAAATTTTTAATCGGAATGTTAATTAACATTCAAAATATTCTCCCTATAACGAAGTGGTTGTCCCCCTATAACGAATTTTTTTCAGACCTTTATCTTTTCGATTTTTGTCATTTTTGAAGAAAGTTGCTAATTTCTGCGCAAACAAATCGCTCACACGTGCCTGTTTCTAGAACCACTCGCTTTGTTCATTCCAGCGATAACACATAACAATAGAATGCTATGTGAAGGGTAATTCGGTTGTGGGGACCTGGGGTTCTACAGAGGGAGCAACATTTCTATGGGTCAAGATTCCAAGAATCGGGGTAGAGCGGGGGTGGAAACAGCAAATGGATGTGACAATACGCATTTTATGTTTATCCGTACTAGTACATATTATTCCCTAAATTGGTGAATTGTCTTCACTTTTGAGCATCTTATTTATACAATAAAAATTAATATAATTTTAACAAATTTATAATAAATATTACTTCATTTTTAATTGACAGTCATAATTAAATATTTTTGAACTTATCGCACATACTAAAAGGTTTGTAACATTTACATAAATAACTGCAAAAATCTCTAATCTCCGTGTCACGAAATTTTCTCTATAACGAATTTTTCAACTGGAACCAAGCGATTTCGTTATAGGGAGATTCCACTGTACCTCAATTTTCCAAATAATTTTACAAAAGCAAGAGAAAAAGTGAATTTTCCGCAACCAATAAAGAATATTTCTGATTTTTTTACATCTTATTTGAACATGCGGCTTCAAGTTCAAACTAGATGAGAAAAAAATGAAGGAAGGCTGTCTTTTCAAACAGCCGCTGATGTTAAAGCCACAGGTCTACTTTACTCGTGTGACTCTTTTGTTTCTCGAAGTTTCTCGTAAGCTTTTAAGTTTAGTAAGTTTTTTATAACTTCTGTTGTTACCCTTTATCTCTAAAATAAGACATTAGTTATATTTTTAACATATGTAGTTACCGAGATATAGAGGATCTCCCATATCAAGTTTTGTGGCACTTTGGCGTGCGAATCAATTTCCTTCTTGTGATCACAATGGGGGGAACGTAATCCTAGGTTAAAAATTAGGAAAAAGAAAAACGAAAATACATAAGAAACAAACACGAATTAAGGAAAGATAGACGTAGAAAAATGGAAAAAGAATTTTTTTACCACTTTTTTTTCCATCCGGCTTTTACATAACGTTGATTCATTGGTTATTAAGCAAAAAAAAACCTTCTGAATATCATTGTTAAATTCCACTTCTTTATAAGCAGTATTCCATGATATTCATACCATAATTCTTTTTTATTGCTCTCGTATATTCATTTTGATTTTTGTGCGCATATTGTTATATACGTATATAAATATATACTGAAGAGCCGGAAAAATTGGTACACCAGGCCTAATATCGTGTAGGGCCCCCACGAGCACGCTGAAGTGCAGCAACACGACATGGCATGGACTCAACTAATGTCCGAAGGTATCCTGGAGGCAACTCATTCTATGAATCCTACAAGAAAGTCCACAAATGCATAGGAGTACGAGGTGGTGGAGATCTCTTCTCAACAGCAAGTTGCAAGACATCCCAGCTATGTTCAATAATGTTCAAGTCTGGGGGTTTAGGTGGCCAATGGGAAGTGTCTAAAGTCAGCAGAAGGCCTGGAGGTATCCTGGAAGAAGAAGTATCCTGGAGGCAACTCACTCTATGAATCCTACAGGAAAGTCCACAAATCCATAGGAGTACGAGGTGGTGGAGATCTCTTTTCAACAGCAAGTTGCAAGACATCTCAGCTATGTTCAATAATGTTCATGTCTGGGGTTAGGTGACCAATGGGAAGTGTCTAAAGTCAGAAGAAGGCTCCTGGAGCCACTCGGTATCAACTCTCGACGTTTGGGGTGTCGCATTGTCCTTATGGAATTGTCCAAATCCGCAGGAATGCGCAATGGACATGAATGGGTAACGGTGATCGGACAGACATCAACTGTGAAAAGAATATTATCACTATCAATAATCTTAAGAAAATTACTTCCTTGTTCCTTGTAAGTGTAATTTTATTAAAATGGACAATGTTCCAGATGATTTTATTAAATTTACTTATAATCGTTTCTAAATTTCAAAAAAAATTTGCAGTGGAACTGTGAAGTTTCCTCGACTTAAATAAAAGTGCATCTCATCAAAAATAATTTTGACTCAAATCAATATAACTAAACATTTTAAATTACTATAAAAATTTTAATTTTTGTGTAGTTACACAAAAGTGTTTTATTGAATTAAAAATGTGTGAAATATTTTCCGTAAATATTTAAGATTACAAATTTTTCATGTGCTTAAGGATATAGTTTTGCAAATGCCCAAGCAGAATTTCATGAAAAATATAGCTTTAAAAAGTAAAGATTTTAATTTAGTCTAAATTAAACTGTTTAAAATTTTTTGGATATTTTTTTAGATTTTTAATGCAGGGCAAGAATTTTAATACTTTTATCTGTGATTTTAAAAAATTATAAATAATGTTTCTTATTTTCATTTTGTGGAACGCTATTGTAACGTGAAAATAAATTTCGAAATTTTTATGCCAAAGAATTTATTTTATTTTGGTCGGATGCAAAAAATAAAAAAAAAAACCAACTAATATAATTTTTTAATAAATTTTGAAAACCAATACATTAATTTATGAATTTGGTAGAGATCTTAAGTATATAAAGGGCATTTATCTGATCATCTTCGATAAATTTTGAAGAATTTAATAAAAATGAAGAATTCAATTCCAATGAAAAAAATTTTATACTGCCACATATTCGCAAATATATCACTACACAAAGGAATTTATCTATATAAATACCTTTACAAAACTTTTTTTTCTTTATAAGTTCATTTAAAAACAAAACACACTTCGAGTAAGTAATTCAGGCGTAGATAAAGAAATAGACGATGAAATAATATTAATTTTAAAAACAGACAGAACAAAATTAAAACAGCTAAAATCAATCCAGAATTTTTATTTCTTTGAAAAAAATAAGAGATTCACTTTAGCATTCTGTATAAATCCTCTTGTGCACATTCCTATGAAAATGGTCTCTTAAAACGCAAACGAGCCTCCATCCCATGATCTGCATCAGTAAAGCCTGCCTCTTCGGCTCGGTCAGAGATGTGCCCCACCTCCCGTGAAGGACATCGTGGAGCTGTTGAACGGAGAAATTTAGGCGGACATTCGATTTCGTTTGAACGTCCTTTGTACGTCCTTTGGTGACGCCGCGACCTCCTTTGGAGGGCAGAGCCTCCCGTGAAGGAAGAGCATTGGAAGTCCTTAGGCGTAACGTGTGCTGTGTCGGAGGATGCTTGCGTATCTGTCACCTGTCAGAGTCGTCTCTAGACGAATCAGGGGTTCCATATCACGCCAATTGCACATGCCCCATACCATCACAGAGGCTCCACCAGATTAAACACTCCGCTGTTGATATGCAGTATCCATGGATTCATGAGGTTGTCTCGATACCCGTACATGTCCATCCATCCGATACAATTGTAAACGAGACTCGTCAGACCAGGCAACGTATTTCCAGTCATCAATGGCGGCGTTGGTGGCCACAGACGAGGCGTAAAGCTTCATGCCGTGCAGTCAACAACGGTACACGAGGGGGTCTGCAGCTTCGAAAGCCCACATCAATGATGGTTCGTTAACCTTTAGAGACACGTTTATTTACCCATAATAATAAGGCACGGGCGGCGCACTCAGTACGCCACCTTTTTTTTCATTGATTATGCTTCTTTACACACAAGTACCTTAGTTTTCCACAGTGAATACTTTAATTTAGGTTCCCAATTGTTTAATTTTGACATCCTTTTGCTCCTTAAGAGATAAACAATGTGTACAAATGCCATCATTTCAACCCTCGTCGTTTCATTTGTTTTGCTTATTGACGATCTTTTTCTCCTTACGTATAAATTGGTATACTTCAGGTATAAATCAGTCATATATAAATGTTGACAATCTTTAAGAAGTCTATTGGCTAATTACTAGTTCGAAGAATTCATTGTACACTTAATCATAGTTTTTGGTGAACGGCGAAAGTTTTGGAAATATATTTTTGCGAGGGTTCTTGAAAAATTTACTTTTCAGTGGAGATTTTTTTTTCATTTCTGAATCACCGAAACTTCCTTGATTTTTTACCTTTCATAGTCTTCGTTTTATGAATGGTTTTCATAAATATTTAGATTCGTTAGCATCTGAATCGTCCTTTGATAAATTTTCATTGTCTTGAAGGACATTGACCTCGTTTTCAGAGATTTATAGATGCTTTTCTTCGAAAGGCTCCTTATCAATGATGTCCGACAGATTAATGCAGTGAAAGACATCCTCTTCATCAGAAAGTTCTTGCAAAATTTAAAGGTAGCGAACAGGAGTCACGATTTGGTTCTTTTTGAGGCGAAACATAAGGCCACAGGTGGCTTACTGAGTGCGCCAAAACAGATCTCGGTTAAATAATCGATGTATAAAAAGAGACTGACTGCCTCTCGACCTTTGTTCCTGGATTCCATGTGTTGGGAAGGGTTGGGTGGTTGGTTAGAAGTGGAAGCCCGGCCAGTTATCTAATTAATAACGGTTGCATTAGCACTTTTCCTCGTGTGGCGCACTCTATACGCCAGCCCGTGCCTTTGAGGGTTAAATTTCTCACGCTGACACTTATTGATGCCACATCATTGAAATCCGCGGCAATTTGAGGAAGTGATGCACGTCTCTCTCGTTTAAGGATTCCCGTAAGTCGTCGATGGTCCCATTCTTTCAGGGTCTTTTTCCTGGCTGAACCGATATCGGAGATTTGATGTTTCACCGGATAACCGATATTCATGGTACACTCGTGAAATGGTCGTACGCGAAAATCCAAATTTCATCGCTACCTCGGGCATGCTATGTCCCATCTCTCTTGCACCGACTGTTACGCCACGTTCAAAGTCACTTAAATCTAGATAATCTGCCATTGTAGCAGCATGAACTGCGCTGCCGACCTCATCCTATGACGCTGATTGGTTGCATACCTCCGTTATTTGCATACTCACACCTGTACCAGTTTTTTTTCTGCCTCTTCAGTGTATAACGCGTATAAATTATTTCTACAGAATAAAATTCACTATTCTGCTTCATTGCTTTGTCATGCTTTTCTCAAAGGAGTTTTCAATTCTTCAATAAAATCAGGACACTATTTTTATGTAAAATAATTAGATAATAGAATATTTTTCAAGCAGAAGAAGTTTGCTGAGTAATTAAAAATGAAACACAAATATCGACTCAAATTAAAAATCTTCGAATTAGTCTTAATTGGACAAAATACTTGTAAGTTCCCAGAAATTATTGAATACCTAAAAAAGAACGTTATTTGCTCAACTTATTTCTCTACAAAAAACTACGAATGTATTCCAGGCATAAATGAAACAAGCAATCTGAACGGAAGTTTTTCATAGTTCTTCCCCCTAGAACAGAATAAAAGGAGCTTTCTATTTGTTGAAAAGAGAGATAAAAATGTTACGATTCCTTTTTTCCCCTTCAAAAAGCAAACTCAAGAAAAAAACTTTTCATTTCCAAATACTATAATCAGAGTTTCCCTTCAAGGTATCAGAGGGAATCATATGCTATCGGAATTTTTAGAATGGTGGAAAAAGGAAAAGTTGATCATCTATCATTCTTTGAAAGAGCAGTAACGAAGTCTGATGTAAGAAGCTAAACGATCAAAAAAATTTTGTTCATAATCGAATTGCTGTGTCAATAGCCAAGCATTGCTTATTAAGCACACTAAGTTGCTCTGTATATTTGAAATATGTACAGGAAGTCTGAAACAAATGTCCCTAATTTGAACAGTCGATTAAAACAAATCTATTAGCGATACGTTGGCGATATTAGGCAAAATTGGCTGTTGAATTCTTAGATTATGGCGCCAATTTACTTGTGACATTTTTTAAGCCATGCACATAGAAGGGAATTCACATGCATGCTGACGGAAGCACAGACTGTCTTCTCTTGGAAGGATTTCTGCCAAAATTTGAGAAACGTCCACAATTTTGACGATAAAACTATTGCCAAATTTCACACATCGTCCTTGTTTTATTTTTTTATTCGTCGCATTCACATGCAGGCTGACGGCAGAACAGACTGACTCCCTTGGATGCCCAAGTAAAAAAATTAGCAAAATACATTTTTAAAAAATGAGAGTTTTCATATATTTTGATGGTCTCTACAGGTATTTTCAAGGAAAATAAAAGCTGCAGATTTCCTTCAGGAAATGTATAGTTTATTTAAAGGTTCCATGCTGGATTTTTAAGACTTCTAAATTATCATCCAGGTATTTTCTAACCATCTACAGGTATTTTAAAGGAAAATAAAAGCTGCAGGTTTCCTTCGAGAAATGTACAGATTTTTTTTAAGGTTTTATACAGGCTGTTTACAACAAGTTTATAGACTTCAATTTACCTTCAATGACTTAGCAGATTGTTTAAAAGCAAATTTTACTTCACATATTTTGAAGCAAAATGAAAATTGCTTCTGATGTACGAAATATGAATGTTTTTTATTATATTCAGGTATCATACAGTTTTATATAATATGGTATCTAACTCGGATTCAAGCAGCTTGCAGTAGAACGTATAGAGAGAAGGAAGGGGAGAGAACTAGGGTGTAATATATAAAAAAAGATATTTGAAGAATAATGTATCTTTTAAAATTTTGAGAAAAAAAATCATTCGATTCAGAATCAACCATTTTCCACATGAAACACGATGATAAGAAATTTTAATCTGTAATAAACATAATAAATTCTTCTTTTTAATGTAATGCAAATATTGATTTACTTTTGAATATAAAAAGAATATTTAAAAAAGATTCTTTTTAAAGTCATATATCGTTTTCATAAAGTTATATATCGTTTCGTAGGAAAACTGACGAATTAAAAAACCTTTTTGTTTAAAACAAAGAAATAAACGAAAAAGATATTTATGAACGAAATATCATATTAAACATTATGAAAAATATTAAAAACATATTAAGCATTATAAAAATATTAAAGGAAGTAAGAAAATTTTCGGAAATAATTTTATAACGATTGTCCATGCCTGATCAAACTGTTTAGACATGTAGCAGTAACCTATTGTTACTCAGATAAGCTAACTTTGAAACACATTACGAGTTCTGGCAATAGTTGATTTTTACATCACTAGATGATGCTACTAGAGGGTGAAGTTAAAACTCAAATAGATTATTTTACCCTACCTTTTCGAAGTCCTGTCCGGTATAGGGGATAGAACAATGCCTGCCAGCTCTCTGAACGCGGGTTCGATGCCCGTTTCGGAGGAATTTGATGTCATAATTAGTCGTACAAGTATGTTCAATTAAAATTAATAATTAAGCCTTGATTAATGAAGATTCCTAATTAATTGACATTCCAGATAACTCGAGACACGATGAAAATCTGTAATGCCCGCTGCACACCAGACGATTTGTGTCGCTTAGCAGCAAAATATAACAACAATAAGCACCATTCCCCCTGTGGAGCAACAATGGGGGCACGTGGGTTGCTATTGTTATATTTTACTGCTCAAAGACACAAATCGTCTGGTGTGCACCGGGCCTTAGATGACGTCAGAAGAAAGGGGAAAACTTAATTGTAGATACAGATTTTTTTTCTATTTGCTGGTATTTTGTACAAAAGCATGCAGGTAAGACGTAGTTTGTTTTTTTTTATCTGAAAAAAAGTCAGCAAAAAACCTTCAGGAAAATTGTAGGTATTTCGGACAGAAATATGCTGGGAAGATGCAGGTTTTTTTCTCCTGCAGTTTTCCTGAAGTTATTTTTTTAAAGTTTTTCGCTGACTTTTTTACCTGGACGGATTTCGGACAAAATGTGATAAAAACCTACAATTTTGATGATACAACTATTGCCAACTTTCACTCATCGTGCTTGTTTTATTTTTTATTTATCTTATTCAGATACAGGCTAACGTATAGAGAGACTGGCTTCCCTGGACGGATTTCGACCTAAATTTGAAACAAATCTGCAATATTTATGTAAAAACTACGCATAAAATTTCTTTCTTCCAGTTGTTTGCGTTAATGATATATCTTGTCTACAAAGAGACAGTGGTATTCTTTTCTTAAAAATCAGATAGGTCTAAAACGTGGATATTCATTAAAATCTCGATTCGAGGTCGAATTTTTTCACGATTATAGTTTTATTTTCTCGTTAGTATACGAGAAAATGAAACATAATCTATCGTAAAAAATTATTGAAAATGGCCGTTAAATTCAAGTCAGTCAGTTCTTAACTGTGTACAGGTTTAACAGGGAATATAAAAAATTTAACTGTTAAACCTCCTATAAAACAGCGTTTATTTAACTGTATCATGAAATTTAAATGGAAAACAGACGTGTTTACTGAATTAACGCAAAAGTTTCAGGCTGCGATCATTAAAACTAATGATGTATCTTGATATATGTTTGTCTTTGTAAATAATCAAATATGTTGGGGGAACAAATATTAAGGGCATTAAATATATTGGATGGGACTGCTAGGGTATTTATAAAAATATTGAAGCAAGGTAGATGCCCAGAAATAAAATTTAAATTATAATAAATATTGAACAATTAATTAATTCTGGGTATTAAATTAAATAACAATAAAAAAGCAATTCTAACAATACTGATATATCACCTACCTTTGCTGACCTGAAAACCCTAGCTACTTAATTAAAAGTTAATTTGCATATAGTGGTAGTACAATACTAGTTGTAAAAACAAATCAGAGAAATTAAAACTGAATCAAAATCTGTGAATTTAAATCTTTTTTATTTTAGAATAGTTTAAATTAAATTACTTTAACACTGCCACAAGTTACACATATACAAGATGATGCACATTTTTAGAAAATGTAATAACCAAATTAAAAATATGTAGCTACACATAATACAACGCACTGTAGGCTCAAAAAATATATACTAATAAGGATATTAGGTAGAAACCACAAATTTAAGAAACATCTTGATTCTGCAGAAATGGCGGTACATTTACAGAGCACATCACAGTCTTTGTTTCGCTTGTAATAAAAAAACTAACCAAAGCACACGTTGTATGGAAAATTCGGAGAATTTGTAATATCAAAAATTATGTTATCATTCTTGAGGTAATACAGTCGTATTATTGGTATACTAACAAGTTTCCTTGCACATTTCCATCAACACACAGTTAACGTAAATTTTTGCAGAGCAGGCTATTGAAGAATTATTGCACCCTGATCATCTTTAGTGCAGGGCTTGAATAATCAGAGCACTCTAGCTACTGATTTTCTTTTTATCGAACATTTTAGCACCAAAAGCTGTCACAATTTTCATCTGAATAAAGAGAGATGAAAAGAAAAAACTTTTTTCCTTCGATGACACCATTCACCGCATGAAGGTTTTAAATTCGCAGAATCCAGAAGATTTCAAATTTGCAGAATCAAATCTTACATCATCACACGAAAAAATCTTGTTGAAGACAAATCAAAGCTTGCATCATCACACGAAAAATCTTGTTGAAGAAATACAACATTTGCATCATTTTGCTCCAACGGAAAAATAATAATCTATATAAAAATGGTTGACTCTCTGAAGGCCTTAAGGTCCCCAGAAGCCTTAAAAAGGCCCTGGGACCTGCAGCTGCCAATACCCTCACTCGTTCAGAGAAGCACACAAAAGAAAGATCCAATCGTAACGGAAAACGATTCCAGTAACAAACGCCAAAAACCTGATAACACCAAAAACCTACGCGCCAAGATGGCGAAGAAATAATCCCGTAGCAAAATTTGAATTTAAAAATTAATAAAGTTGAAACCTTAATGGAAACAACAACAAAAATTAAGACAAATAATAATTAAATCGAAAACAAAGTAAATAATTAAGTAAAATTTAGAAATTAAATGAAACGGCTAAAATTAACGTTTGAATTTCAAAATTAGCCAAAGTTGCCACAAGAAAATAAAGAAACTTTAGTGGCGAAGAATTAAATTAATTAAAAATACTGACAAAGCCGAAAAATGATGTTGATGCAATATTTGCAATCTAACAGTCTTTAATGGAAGGAAAGAAAATTTAATGTAATGATGCAGAATGCTGGCCTTTTTAACGTTTCAGCGAAATTATAGCTGTCAGGTTGAAATCTTTGAACAGAAAAACGTAATCTCTTTAAAAAATAACTCCCATTTAATGAAATACACGATGAAAACACTCAAAGAAGCTGCAAAGAAAATAGAAAAGGTTACCAGAACGTTTTCAGAAATTTACACAGAATCATTACAGAATTTGGCATACATTACTGACCAAAAGTATTGCACAGTTGGTTAAATAAGAAACATTTGGAGTTAATTTGAATACAATTGCTTACGATCAGTTGTGGAGAATCGTGGGATGTAAAATAGTGAAAACATACATTTTATAACGAAGATTTTGTCACCGGGACATTTAGGGGATCGTCCACATATTGATGAAGAAGAAAATGATTTGGGTTCACCCCGCTTCACATGAAACTGATAATGTTTTGAAACTTTCATCAATTTATTTGCTAATTATGCATATTGCTTACATGCATTTTCGTGAAAATTGCATGAATATTCGGGAAGATATAAAGGTTTCTTTAAAATATCCCAAATTTTCAGCAGGGATTTTGTTTATAACATGTATAGTTTTCAGCTAAATTTTGCGAAACTTACAGAAAACTAAAAAATATGTTATAAAAACATTGTATTAAAAAGTCAAGTAAATACCATGATTATTTGTGGAAATATGACAATTTGTAGTAAATACTATTTAACTGCGTATGCGCGAAACATAGCTTGATTTTTCTTTCATAACGTCTTAGCCTAAGCAGCTTATGAAATCTAAAGCAGATTATGTAAAAATTCCAGTTGAATACCACTAAGACTTAGAAAGCTGTAAGCATTGCAACTAACAGAATTTCTGTAATTCTATAACAGTTTCTTTTTTTTTTGCCATATTGTGTCCAAAAATGAGCACATTTTTTATACGCAATTTTGTATTCAAATTGATTTTATAAATTCAAATCAGCTGTCAAAACAGTTGCAAGTATTAATTTTATTAATTTTTGATAAATTTAATTGTAGAAAGAAAAAGGACCTAAAAATTGGTTTCCCTGACTTAACCTGATTTAAAAACTGATTTACACTTGTTTTACTATCCAACATTAATTAGTCTGCTAGAGCAATTTACTAGGAACATTGCAAATTTAAAAAAATGAAAGGGGCGGGAAAATCAGTGGATTGGCTTAGAAAAATGACCTGCCCGATCGGTGTTCTGGCAAATCAGGGAAGTCACCTTTCGCAGTGCCCGAGCGGTGTTCTGGCAAATCAAGGAAGTCCCCTTTCGCAGTGCCCGAGTGGTGTTCTGACAATCTAGGGAAGTCCCCTTTCGCTGTGCCCGAACGATGTTCTGGCAAAACTGTTAAGTGAATAATATGTTCAGCGCTTTTGTATATAATATTATTCTTACTTTATTAGTCCTGAAATTGCTTTATGCTGTAAAGTTTTTAAAGAGGAAAGCATTTTATATAGGATACGTCAAATTTTACCAGCTACTTCTTCTCCAATGCATAAATTTACAGGTCAAAAATTTGTCGATAAAAGCTTTTTTGCACACAAAAATAGAAAGAAATTTAATTCCCAAA
>BGPR01006493.1:42420-73359 GCA_013235015.1 Araneus ventricosus
TATCACTTCCTACAACAATAATAACGAGTTATCTCGTCCCTAGAGCACAACAACATAGTCTTTGAAGACGAGATATCTCGTCAGCCGCGGCGAAAGTGTTAAGAAGTTTGATTTATTGATTACGTGAATCTCACGGGAGACACTATGAGTACGAGGATGAGAAGTGTCCAGAATCAATATGCTGGTTCTCTCTCTCCCTGAGATTACAATAATGATAATGGAGTGTAGAAGTTGTGTACGCCACTTTTCTGATAAGTGTTCCTGTCGGAGAGTTTCGTGCATGAACCGGTGATGTCCATTTTGTAACTTACTATAGTACCTATGTTATTATACCGGCGATCCGGTCATTCAGTGACCCGGATACCAAAGCTGGATGTGATTTTTTTATGACTATTAATTACATAATACATATATGAACATAAATCATTCTATTACCAAATAATTTTTTTTAGTTTAACTTTCCAGCAGGCGCACGTATGCAGGAGATGCTTACATCCTACAACGTATTACATATTTATATCGTCTGGTTTTACAAATATAAATGAAACTTAGCTTTATACAAAACAAATATTTCGTTAAAAAATTACACTTAAATTTGTAAAAGAACCATATAAGTATGTAATACGATGCACAATATGAGTATGTAATACGATGTACAACATGAGTATGTAATGCAATACACAAAATGGGTATGTAAGGCGATGCACAACATGAGTATGTAATGCGATGCACAACATGAGTATGTAATGTGATGCACAACATGAGTATGTAATGCGATGCACAATATGAGTATCTCCTTTCTACATCTTTGCAGATTTTATCCTTCGGAATAGATTATGAAAGACGCGTTTGGATACAAAAGTACTGATTCTCTTTTGATAGAGTCCAGATTTTGTAATCGGAATATATGAGTTTGTATAATATCCTATGCCGATCTGTCGTGTAAGCGGAGTGACAAACTCTGTTTATTGAGTCTCGAATTTCCTGGGGTTAGTGTGGTGTAAACGTTTAAGAGTTTGGTACCTGCTCAGATGTCACCAAACCGTCAGTGAAGTTCCAAAAAATATCAATCTTATTGATCCGTAATGATTTTTGTAATGCTCACGCGGGTTCCTTCTAATTCATTCACCTAACTACCCAAATGAATGGTGAGGACCAGAGACAAGGAAAATATCAAATTATTTTTGTCCGATACTTTTGTTAACACTCAAAAGAAAAATGGTTCACAACACACGCAATACATAAAAAGAACGATGCATTAAGCCATCATGCTTTTACTCCGATAGCTCACGGCTACCTATATGAGTCAAAACTCAAAGACAAAACTCAACTCCTGGGCAAAGCCAGAGCTCTCATGCCTCTTACCACTTCGGTGGAATTCTCAACCCCTTCTGCCTCAAGAAACGACGTCCGCCTGTTCTTCGTCTCCAGGAAAGCGGAGTTGCCATCCATCAACAAAGGAACAGGTTGCCAAAATTGGCGCGTCTTACAATTTTCTTTCCATTATTTGTTTACATTCTCATATATGAAATATACATAAAGAAAGTATTGCTAGCATCTTGGATTTTGACCTCAAAATTTTGATGAGTTTTGACGTTTCTGCTGTCCCTGTACTTGAGTACGTCTATCCATGCCGATGTAAACTCGATAACTTCACAATATAATAAATTCTGTTCATGAAATTTATTCTGTGATCTTTACATCGAAACTTTAGACCAATATCAAGTTTGAGATACAGTCTGTCAAGAAAAGAGATAATTTCCTGTAACTATGAGAGATTTTCTTACATTTTTTTGCAATAAAACTGAAAACAAAGTCCATATATTCGCAAAATGTTTAGCATTGTGTTCCCTGAAACATACGAGAAAAATATTATATACTTCTTTAATAATATATTTCCTCGTGCTTTTTGTAGTCTCGTGTGCTTATTCCTGGTGGTGGCAAGTCATTTCTTTCTTTCCTCTTTTATTGTTTTATGAATATTATTGTAGTATTTTTATTCTAGGTTTTATGTATTCGGATTTTTTGCTTTCGATTTTTAAATAATCTTCATTGTATTTGTCCTTTATTCCAGAATTTTTCCATTTTTAATTGTCTTGTGCTTTTTGAGGGGATAGCGACACATTTTTACGGTTTTCGTATGTCGTTAGCAGAAAAAAGCACTTATTAATATCATAGGCGAACTTCGCTTCCTGACGAGCGACTCGCCATGATATTTTTCAATTTATTAAAATTTTTGTCTTCTTTTTTGTCTTTTGTTTCTTGTTTGTTTATATATATATATATATATATATATTTGAGATTTTGTCGCTACAAGACTTTTAAACTGGATAATAGTACAAGTGAAAATGTCAAGAAATTGGTGCAAATGTTACATTATTCTGGACGTAATAATATAGACAAGTCAGCTGGTACATGATTTCTCCGCTCAACTCAAACTATTGGAGGAAAATTTTAGAACTGTAGAAACTATCTGAAAAATAAAAGTGAATTATGCCCTAAATGTATTGTATCTAAAGATAAAGCCCATCAGAATTCTTATTTGGCTATCGAAAAAAGTGGCTTTCTGTGTACCTAAAAAAATTAGAAGCAGTATTTTTCTACCCAAACTGTATAATAATTAGCACATTCATGATTCTTTACTATAAAAAATGTTGAAAACATGTATGTACGAAGTGTACTTTTCTTATGTGTTCGCAATGCGCTGAATAATATTATGAATTATTTACTAAATTTTTCTTCTAAAAATTTGATTTTGGGTAACTATAACTGTTTGCATGGTTCATTTGGAACAGATATAGCATAAAAATGTTGCTATTTGTGCTTAAATAGCGAAATAACGAATTGGGGTGTCGAACACACCCTTGCGCATCTTCGCGTTACTTTTCGGAGCGCGGGTCCCCTCGGGTAAAATACAGGAGAGAAGAGGTCATCTTATGAGATAATAGTTTCTGGACACGCCAGCGCGTCGGTGGCAGTGAATGTGTTAAGTAACCATATCAATGGACATTAAATTGAAATATGATTTTTAAATCTTATTTGAATTGAAGTTCACGCGATGCTCTTTTTCAAAAACGGATGATGCTACAGTCATTTTCTGAATTGAAATATATACTCATCTTTTTTCAGCGCAAGACGCGCTAGAATTTAAATTCATACACAAGAATGAACGATGTTTCTCAACAAAACCACTTTTTATAAATTCTCAGAAGTCAAATGTGGATAAAAATAAATAAAGACAATTTGCAAACTTAGTTATTTGTCTTTTTTTTATTTTTCAGAACCCTGGAAACGGATTTCCGGTACTCTTTTGTTCTCTTCTTTTCGCTAATGGTCTTCCCTGCAGAATTTTTCCAAAAATGCATTTCATTCAGAATTTGCATTGCAAGCGTTAACTTGAGAAGATATAAAAATGATCTCTTCTTTTATGCATTCTAGTAACTGGGTATTCTAACAATACTTAATCATTTTCGTCTATTCACGTTCTTCCTGTTACTGGAATAGCCGACACGAAATTCGTAGAAAGATGTAAATGAGATTTCTAATAGTTCAATCTAAATGCTGAAAAGAAATCGCTTTGCTCCAAACAAAAGAAAATAGAAGAAGCTTCTAAAATTTTCAAAATGTAGTTTTCTCAGATGAAACAACTTTTAAAATGAATTTAGATAACTGCGTATAATTAATTCCTCAAGTATTTTAATAAGTTTATGAGATTATGAATGTTGTCTTATGAAACCATTTATAATTTTTGGCTTGGAATGTTTTCTTTCAAACATTAAAATGCAAATGTTGAATACTATTTTACAGAAGCATATATTCACTCTTATACCAAAATGCCATTTTTCAAATTCGCCAAAACATTTATTGCTGCAGAACAATTGTATGGACGAATTTTCTGATTCGTTTCTTTTGGTTTCACAGAACTTCCGTGGTGAGGGTTCACATTTGTTTCTCAGTAACCCTCCAATTAAAGCGATTGCCAAATCGAATTGGATTCCATATCAAGCGCCAAGTTCGAATTAGTTCTTTATTGAGTACACAAAGCGACAAATAGAGCAATAAAGACTAGTTAATGCTATCTTTCAGGAAAGTTAGGCTCTTATTTTAAGTAAACATTCAGAGCTACAACAATCGGAACATAAAATTTAATATTTTCAAAGTATCCTTAAGTCATAACATTAGAAAACTCCACTTTAAACATTAATTAATATCTTAAAAGAGAGTGTTGAAATTTCGAAGATTTCCATTGACTTAACATTATCACCGGAAGTTGATAATGTGGAAATCCTCCTTTACCGCAAATAAACAAAACAGAAAACTCGTCCATAGGTTAGCTACATCTGCTCTCAAATAGTTATATCTGATATACACTGTAATCATAAATTATCGCACCCATTTCAAAATGTAATAAAACCAGCGGTAGTGGTCTGCCCTAAACTTTCTCGTATACTTTCTAAGTGGAGATTCGTCAAAATCTCGAGTTCGAATTTTTTTTTTTGACGATTACAATACTTTCTCTTTGTATACTTCGTATACGAGAAAGTGAAAGAAACAAACAAACCTGAAATCAAATATCTATTGCCAAGTTTAAAAAAAATATTACTTTGAAGCAGGCGCGATAAAATAGGCAATGTAATGAATACAAAAGCGAAAATTCTGCTTTGGAATTGAATTCCCAAGAAAAAAATTTATACTACCACAACCGTAACAATTGAAAAAGCGTGTAAATAAAAGTTTAACTGAAATAAAAAGATCGGATTACAACGATAAAAAAATTGTTACGATTCATGTTTGAAAACATTATAGGAATAAAATATAAAATTTACAACAATAACAGAATGCTAACAGTACTTTGCGCATGAGAATCAGATTAAAAGAAATTGAATATGCAATTTGAACGCCTCTTTTTGACGGATTTGGCCCAAAATTTTATACAGACCTACATTCATGATGATAAAACTGTGTACGGAATTTTATCCATCTAGCTATTCAAGTTTTTGAGTTATAGCGTTCACATGACCGCAGACATACATAGATAGACAGACTTCCCGTTGACGGATTTTGTCCAAACTTTGATAGAAACCTACAAACTATGTTTAAAGACCACATACGACATTTTATCCCCGTAGCTCTAATAGTTTTCGAGTTATCGTATTCACAGACAGACAGACAGACATGATTCCAAAATTGTGTTTTTCGGACTCGGGGAGGTCTAAAACATGGAGATTCGTCAAAATCTCGAGTTCGAATTTTTTGACGATTACAATACTTTCTCTATGTATACTTCGTATACGAGAAAGTAAAAAACTAATATTGTTATAATAGCGTTATTTTACTTTAAATGAGAGAGCAAGTACAAAAGTTTTTTTCCGGATAGGTGGCGTACCATTACGGCGTTCTAAATATGCTACAGCGAGAGATTTTCATACGCAATGGCTCCCGATCAGCAAAAGCCGATGCGCATTTTGTGGTTTCATTTTTTAGTTCTTCTTGAATACCTCGAAAACTATTCAGTTTTCGAATTACAATTGATTTAACAAATTAAAGTGCGTAAAGTTTCTTATAAATGCATGCTTTTATTTTTCTTTTAGTTTTAATAATTTCGCATATAATTGTTCTCAAAAATGGGAGATTTCCAATAATTTACGACAACCTATACCACCGTGAAGGCACGTTATCTATCAGAAAAAAAATTAACATGCGCTCTCATTTATAAAAAACTGTTTAGTATTAGTTTTTATTTTATCGTATTACTTTTTTATTAATTCTTGAAGTGGGTCTAATAATTTATGACTTCTCTGCATGTATAACCAGAAGTCGAGAAACCCCTGCCCTGCAAAGCATCTGGGTCAATTGAAGAACGATCACTGCTACAGCTCTGATACTAAGGTCGAAGTCCTAACGGACACGTCCCGGCCTATCCTGAAGGAGGTAGGTATCATCATCGATTACTGCAACCATGTCCAGGGGCGAGATCCATTTTAATTATCTAGCAACTTCGCATTTACGTACTCGTGGTGACCCCAAGTGGGAGATATGTGATATTATAACCAGAAAACTGGATCACCCATCCTGTCTAAGCATCCGGGTAACTGAATGATAGCCGCCGCAATAACTTCGAGTACCGAGGACGGAGTCCTAGTAGTCCATCACCGGGCCACGGCCCGACCCCACCCGAAGGAGGTGCGTTCTATTACTGGTGGAGGGATACAAGCCCTACCATTACTGTATCCACAGGGGAAGCGACTTCCTGCTTACTTATCCGGCAGCAAGTCATATACGTGTACTCGCGGTTCCCCGTGGGAGTATGTGATATTATAACAGCAACGAAATGAATAATGCTATTTCAGATGATTTTTAAATTACACTGACTCTGTTAATATGAGTTATTTTGAATTTTATTGTTGCAAAAGCCAAACACATTGTAATAGTTATAAGCTTATTATTATAATAAGTCACAAAATTTTAAAAAAAATTAAAAATTATTTCGATGATTTTATTACGAAATTTGCAATAAAAATGACTACTATTCAACTAGTAGATAAGTAAAGATCTGGCGAAAATTTAACATGATCATTATTACGACCCTCCCCTGGTACATTACCCCATTGTGCCCGACCCCGTCGGTTGCACTCGAACGCCACTCCTGGTTAAGAGTTCTACAATTTTGTGCAGTTGTGTATTTTCGATTACAATAGACTATTTAAATATTTCAAGAACATAATTACTAGTTAATCGATTAATTTGAACTAAATTTTTATTCAATGCAAGTGCTTGCGCCTGGTAATTAATTTGAAAAAAAATTGATTGCGAGATTCTACAGTGTTTATAAAAATGTATTATGAATGAAAGGTAATAAAAGAATAAAATAACTGAATAAAATAAAATAATTCAACCTTTTTAGTACATTATTTAAAATGTGTTTCTAAAGACTATTTTCATTGATTTAAATTAAGTTCTACTGGTTATTCGACAAAAAAATCATCTATCGCCATGAATTCACTCAAAATGAACCTAATCATACTTCATAATTTTGTAAAGCCTCTAACTTCATTGAATTTATTAATCATTCAAAAGATAGAGCTCAAGATTCGGTAACACAACCACAGTAAAGCCTTAAGGATCTTTAACCTGTAAAGAAAGTTTCCTTTCTCTACGAGGAGTTAATATTCTTCCCAAACAAGTTAGGCATCCATCTTCCCTATCCTGATTTTATCATCCATCACAATTAGCCGAATTTCGGTCTCCACCCATGTCACCTCGCGTACATGTTACTTGTTTGCTCCTAAATGAAGTGCAACATAACGTAAGGGGTTTTGTACTCTTTTACTCTTTGTTTGGTTCTCAGACGCTGGTCCCCAACAAAAAAAACTTAATGAAGGATGGTACCTGCTAAAGCGTGTCTTTGTTAAGTTTGTCTGAATTTAGGATGCTTCCGTTGTATGTACTATCATTAACAATATGTTTGATAAATCTTCATCATTAGCGCTGTGTTACTAAATAGATGTTGTTATTTGAGTTTTTATAATCGCACAGAAAAGAAATACAGAGTAATCATAAATTATTGGACCCATTTCAAAAATTAATAAAAAAAAGCCTATAATGTAGAACTATGTTTTTTTAATGAGAGAGTAGCTCAAAATTTTTTTCAGAAAGGTAACGAGTGAAAGTCTCCTTCATTGATGCACGTTCCCTTTCATTTCTCATACCAACCCTTGATGAAGCTCCTGCTTGGAGACTGACAATTTCGATACTCTAACCTCATAAATCTTTGCAGGTTACAATTTATTTGGTTTCGTGGAACCATAGACGTGCCACACATGCCTCCTGCTGCACTGTAGCCATTTTGACACTTGCGTCGGATTGTGCGGATCTATTGCGCAGTAACGGCGCGTTACTTATCTGAAAAAAACTTTTTGGGCTACACTAACATTTAACCTTCGAGCGGGTGCGCGTTTGCAAGAGATACTTAAATTGTGCATCCTATTATATATTTATATCGCTATTTTACATATTTAAGTCCAATTTTATTTATAACTAGGGGGATCTGCCCCCTGCTCGCTAAAGCTCGCCAACCCCCAAGAGGATTGCGCTGCAATCCTCCGGGGCTTGCACCTAATGTCCTAGCACAGTTGTTATAAAATCTTTATATATATATAACACCCACACAAGCTTGCCGTACAACACCCAAGAGTCACGTTGTGATTCTTTTGGCATCACTACGTAATCCCAGCTCGCTCGCCGTACAGTTATGACTGTCTGCTAGTAATAGAAAATTATAAATACATTAATTACTAAAAGTAAATTTAAATTATCTGAAATAGCATAAACTCCTAAAATTTTTTCAGTAATTACTAATAAACTAAATCATCAAATTTCTAAAATTAAAATTTCCTGGTAGCATATATATAAATATATATATATGTAAATGTTTGAAAAAAATTTGAATGCTAAAATGTATAATTATAAAATGTTTACTAATATAAATTATTTACATCAATCAGAAATCAGGCATTTAAAACTTATTGGTACACAAAATTGAATATTTCTTCAAGTTTCATTAGCCCCAACTTTATTCGAACAAACTTCTTAATTTCCACTCTTCTCAATGAATTGTTGCTGAAAAAAACCTTCGCCACTTGTATACACACTCACTGTAATAATTATTTAGCCAAGAATGTAATAACTTTTCTCGCTGGGTAGTTATTTATCCGTTAAAACCTCAGAAAGTTTGAGTTACGAAAGATTATTTCAAGAACTTGCAGCTTAAAAAGCACAGTTTAACTGACAAATAGCTTTAAACATGTTCAGATTCACTATTCAAAATTATAAACCATAATAAATATTTACTTTTACCTTTTTAAAATTAACAAAATAGGCCTTTTTTGGAAATTTTTAAAATTCATAAAATGTTTGCTTTTTACACCAAAATTTTACAAATGCTCTTTTTTTACTGAAATCTTAATCAGAAAAGCTTCACCACATCTATACACACTCACTACAATAATTATTTAGCCAAGAAAGTTACAACTTTTGTCTCTGGGTAGTTATTTATGCGTTACAACATCAGAAAGTTTGAGTTACGAAAGATTATTTAGCCCATTTCACAAACTTTCAGCTTAAAAAGCACAGTTTAACTGACAAATAGCTTTAAACATGTTCAGATTCACTATTCAAAATTATAAACCATAATAAATATTTACTTTTACCTTTTTAAAATTAACAACCTTAGCATTTTATTATTGATTAGATACCCTTTTTCAAAATTTTCATCCTTCAAAATCGTAAACATGCACTTTTTAAATGAAATATTGCCTCTGCACATGTAAACACACTCCCTCCAATTATTATTAAGTGAAGGAAGGGATACTATTTTTCTCTGGATAGATGGAATTCGGAACATATGAGCTGTCGAGAGATGAATAAACCAATTTTTCAGAAACTTTTAGCTGAAAAGGACATTCAGTATTAAGGTCACATTAATCCAAACTGTACGACTCAAACTTATTTAATTCAAACGATCTAAACTAAAAAAAAAAATTCGCTGTTTCCGACTTTAAACCAATTCAAGAATCTCGGCGTCAGGGTTCAGATTGGTAAACAAACTGATCGTTGCCAACAGGGAGAAAGAAATAAAGGTCCTTTTTTTGTGCCACGCATAAGCGTTTTATATAATATAGATATCTTGGTTTACTATTAGGCTAATAAATGCAGATAACATAAATAAAAGTTGCATTTATTTTTTTAAATAACACTATATATATATGTAATACGATGCACGATATGTCGTAAAATTTGCGTAAGCGCGCCCTCTGGAAGGTTAAAGAAAAACGAAGTTGTTACATTGTAGGGATTTTCTTTTATTAATTTTTGAAATAGGTCCAATAATTTATGACTACTCTGTATACCTAATAAACATCACCGGATAATCCTCCGTAATGCATTTGTGGCTAAGGTTATTCTTAGCGAACCTGATGTAAAATAACAATAAATCTAAACATGAATCGTACTTATGAGTACAACGTTATTTTTCTGAAATCATAAAATTAGGAAGAAAATTTGATATTCAAGGTAGTATTATGAAGGAATATTTCAGAGTTCAAACTTTTCATTGATCTTTTTAAGGCGATCAGGCACCTTCAAAATCATATTTTTAAATTTTAAACTAATCAATTCGAAATTTTGCAGGGAGTAACAGGAGCACTATATAAGACAACACACGAAATTTCATTGCAATATATTTATTTATTTCCGAGTTAAGGGTATAAATGTAATTTTTAATAACAATTAATGCCCTTTATGATAAATGTTCCAGGCGCTTCAGTTTTCGTTCAACTTTCATGAAATTTTATACAAGTATAAAAACATATATGGAGAAGAAGTTTTGGCATTCATATAGAAGTTAATTTGTTTTTAAACTGTAAACATTTAAATTCATATCAAATATTGGGCATATTTTTGTCTAAAATCTATAGTTTCGTGTTATTATGTGTGTTCACTTGAAATTCCTTTCTGAAACATAAAAATAAATCCCAATTTTTGTTTTAAAAGGGTTAGAGTAACCTATAAAAATTAGAGAGATTTCGAGTAATTTTGGAGAGCCTGGAATATTTACCATAAAGACCATTAATTGCTATTAAAAGTTACCTTTATATCCATAACGAATTATTAAGATATTCGAAATACATAAATATATTGCAGTAAAATTTTTGTCTGTTAATTCCTGCAAAATTTCGAATTGATTAGTTGAAAATTTAAAAATATTATTTTGAAGGTCCCTGATCACTTTAATTGCTACTACGTAAAATATGGTGGGGGCATTATCATATTTATCTACTATAAACTTGTTGAAAAATAAGCAAAAACTATTGTCAGTTGACACGACTTAATTTTTATTTTAACCATTTTTTCGAATTTGTTACTTCGATAATGTGTATATGCGCATAAATTCTTACAAAATCTTAGATTAGTTTTAAGTGACAAATTTCGTATTCAAATTATGCCTATTTCTTAACATTATAAGCAAACTACAATAAAATATATTCAAGGAAAAGAAATGCCAAATAAAATAATGTTTAAAGATACAACATATGTTTTAAAAACATTTGTGCCAAACAATGCAGCACTTAATCCTTAGCAGAGCCCATAAAACGAGATATTAATTTAGATAAATTACCATTCAATATAATTGTCATAAATACTATTCATTTTTTGTCATAACTTTTTAAAAAACCTGTGTTTGGTCGAGTCCATGATTGAGAAATGGGGAGACGTTTACTCATCTTTAAAGAAATATAATACTTCGATACTCTACTTTACTTCATAAATGCTTATATTTTTGTTTTTATTGATACTGTCGATTACGATTTAATCATTTTAAGTCATGTGATAGTGGCTACTATTTAATTTTCTGGCTAAACAGTTACATTCATCCAAATACTGAAAAAGTCAAAAGAAATTCTAACAATGAAGTATTTGTTCTAAATATTTCAACAATTCTCAGTCCTTTTTTAATTAATTATATATTGATTTTGTAGAATTTAATTGAATCTCTTTTGTTTCTTGTGTTTTGTGAGCATTTTTTACACGAAACTAATTACACGCTAAAGAAACTAATACGAAGGAACTAATTAGTAAACTAAATCTGCATAGATTAAAAGTATACATTTTCAACAACACCAAACTAGATTGGGAACTTCATTTAGGAGTTCTAAGTAAGGAAACACTAAACAATTCAAATCATGCAAAGGGAAATCTTTCATCTAATACTGCTAGAATACTGCTATTTCGATGAAGAAAAGTCATTGCGAAATAATAAAGCAATCTTTTTATTTATAACCTTCCAGCGGGTGCGTTTGTACAAATTTTACGACAAACGGGATTTTTCATATCCTGTTCTCACATTCGGAGTCAAAATTGTCGTAAGGTCATTGCTATTCTTTCATGCGACCCTTCTCTTCAGGATTCGATGGGTTTATCCGAGTTTCAAGGTGATTTCAAACTGTTTTATGCTTCTGTAGTAACATTTACGCGGCGCGCCCGCTCGTGTAATCTGATATTTTTTCACGTCTTAACGTTTCAGTTTGGTAATTATATATCCAGAGCGCATTACGACGATTTAATATTTCATTTTACATTGACAAAAATATTTAATATGTAATAAGCCTGCCAATAATCCACCAAGCCGAAGAATTTTCCCTTATCCCTTAGTCTCGTGAAAAAATACCTGACTACTCGAGCCCGAAAAATCTGATCTTCGCCATATGACATTACCGTGTCTTTAAGTCTAAATTATACATCACAACCTGAAAAAGCAAGTGAACAGAAACCAGCTTTGAGAAGAAGAGCTTGTGTTTTGTGTTTGAAAGAAAGAAAACAATAATCAAAATCCATGAAAATACAGCAGTTGCAATATATAGTATACTTGTAAACGTCACTCTCTAGCAAAGGTTCAATGTTTCGAATGCGAGGACAATGATTAGAAACTAATAAGAAAGTCTTTGTTGTGCAGTTTTAGTTTGTATTATAATCTTTTTTATTATATATTGCTTAATAACTTTTTTAGAAAATAATGGTATTAAATCTCATTGCTTTCTCCGATTTCAGTATAATTTGAAATTTTGCAAATAATATAAAAATTAATTTTCACTCTTGTTGAAAGGATTTGCTCTTCTGATGTGTCTCCTAATTACTATAACGAAGTAACTTACAACTGCAAGGTTAAAAATTAATAAACTTATTGTGTCCTAAATGGTACAACGTGCACCTGCTAATGTAAAAATTTTTATCTCGCCCTCTGGAAGGTTAAACCTTAACAAATATTAAAGATTTTATATTTTGAGGACAATTTTCGGAGTGGATGCTTGACATAACAATTTTTCAATGTAATAGTTTATTTTAAAACCATAATTCGGAGCTTTCTATTATTGAAAACTAAAAAAAGTTTTAAAAAATCATTAAAACATTTCCAAATTTTTGAAATGTAGGCCTTTTTCTGTAATCTCAATAGCTATTGATAACCTCATATTAAGAAAACACAAACTGTGCCCTATAAATTGCAGGTCTGGTGCCAATAATCCATATGACGCCGCAATTAATAGACCATAAGTCGCTTTTTATTATTTGAAAATACAGTGTCATAATTAAAGTTTCCTTTTTAGATTTGCTTAAAACTTTAATCATGTATGGCAGTAAATGCTTTTGAATCTGGGACCTTTGGGTCCGAAGTCTCAAATCTTAACCACTAATCTTAATCCTTTCCCGGAGGTAGATACTGACTTATAAGATGGCGCTGCACGGTGAACTATAGAGCAACTCCCAGCTTGTTTGATATTATCTGAATATCAAGGAAGCTGGGGGTTGCTCACCGTGTTGGGCCAACTTATAAGTCAGTTTCTACCTCCGGCAAGGGGGATTTTTTTGTCTAGTGGTTAAGGGTCGTGTCTCGGGATCCAAAGGTCCTAGGTTCTAATCTACGCATTGCCACAGAGGTGACTACCGGCCGAAGTACACGCAACACCCAACTTCAGTCCCATTACTAGATGATAGCACGGTGCACTACACATGCTGCCATATAGTAGTGAAAGTATGAAATTTTTTGGACAAATTAAAAAATGGATGGGAAAATTATTCAGCGGAAAAAATTTAGTTCAAGATACGGCCACCAGAGGACGTATTACCATGAAAATCTGTAGTACAGATGCAAAATCGACTTGGTGCAGTAGATGTTTTAAAACCAATAAAGTGTTTTCAGCATTCCCATTACTCACAATGGCCTTCTGCTTACGAAATTGCACTTCAATAGTTACATTATTTTTATTAAAATGCGAATTCTGCACAAGCTGCTCTATTGAAATTTTGGATTTTGATGTGGTTTTTAATATCCAATAATTGCTAAAAGACTTTGAAAAATGATAATAAAATTTGTAAAAACAGGATCTGATCATCCTGAAAGAGAAAGAAAACCCGCTTCTGCAGATGTGGTAGAGGAGGTGACTATTCAAGTAGAGGAAGATAAAACTTCAGGTTTTCACCGTAATACGCCCTCTGGTGGCCATATTTTGAACTAATCTTTTTTATTCGCTAAATGTTTTTCCAATCCCTTATTAAGTCAGCCACAAAGTATAACACTTTTCAGATTTATGGGTACAGTTGAAGGTAGCTTTGAATAGGGAAACATAATTCCGGAATCACATAATTATGGACATCCTATATATTATTGATATCCTGTATATTATATAACAGCAAATGTTTGTCTAAATGCAATGAGTACGAACATCAAACAGAAATGAAGCATGAAATTTCAGAATGTATTTTTTCAATGCTGGATTAATTAATACGGATTTTTTTCTTGAATTACACGAAAATAATGAAATTTATTATTCATTTTCACAGTTTTCACACTAGAATTATGCAATGAAAAAGGTTAATGTATGCTTTCATGATTTCTTGTTTATTTCTAGTTATTCTTGTTTATTCTACAACAATTTTAAGAGAAGCATTACCAGTTTAAATGAAATTATTCTTAGCTTCACGCATTTGTTATCCTATGGAAAAATTTGTCGTTTGATAAGAAACTAATTTAAAGGATGAGTACCCTAGGAATAAACTTTGTCTAGACTTCTTGCCATTTTTAAATTTTTCTTATTTCTTGGAAGTAATTGACTCCCTTAAAGAATGTAATTTTCCGCTTTTTCATTCTTTTATCACATTAAGCGTTTTTAAAACTAAAGTAATTTTTTTCAACATTCTTCAAACGTTCTAATAGCTTTTATTTCTTTAATAGTTATTTTAGTTCAATCTTAAACCCAAACGACTTTTAATCTTTCTATACAACGTAAAAGCATTTAACTTGTGAATTATTTTAATTTATGCTTCAGTGATATCAGTATTCTACGGATTATTTTGTCTAATTAAAAACTGTATTTTGAGATCTTCGAAAAATCATGGCGACTTAAGGAAGTTCAAAGCAGAAGAGAATAAAAGATGACGAAGATACTCTCAAGAATCAATCAAACTTTTGAATGCTGCAAAACAATATACAAGAAAAAAATAAGAAGAATATTTATTTTCAATTACAATTCGATTATCAAAGCTTATAATTAGTTAATCATTGACAGAACTTGCATTAAGAAGTCAAGATATTTATACTGAATAAATACAAGACATATAAAAATGCAGAAAATATTTTCTATAAACTGTTCTAGAGACTGAAATTTTGAGAGATGTAAACAGTATTGCGATCACATAATTAATGATTAAATCTTTTAAAATTTATCATCAATAGACAAATAAAGCACAACATAATATTCTTCTGATAGAATAAAGACTAAGAATATATTTCATCAGTATGATGTGTTTTTTATCAATAAAATATAATAAATTCATTAAGAACAGTTTTAAAAAACACATTTTTATTACTGTACAGAAAAGTAGGGTTTTATTATTTAACAGTTATAATTGATAAAATTTAACAAAAATTAAATTAAATATTAATGCAAATTAAATTTAAATTAATTGAAACTCTTTTGCATTATACAGAAAAGCGCATATGCAGCTACTTCTAATAAAATACAAAAAAAAACAAATAATAGAAAATCAAAAATTATGTTAAAAAGAAAAAATATATAAAAATAGAAAAAGTATACAATACTAACAATGATAACAATACACCTTTATGCGCTTTTTTTTATTCTCTGAAGAAGTATCGCCATTCTGGTTCTTTTCCATTTTTCTTCCATTTTGATTATATTTCTTACTTTCTAATTTTTCTTTTATGTGTTTTAATTATTTGAGAATTTCTGTTGTTCAATACTATAGTTTTTTTTTATTATTTTAGGAAAATTTTGATGATGAAATCACTTAATGCTGCTGCGTTGAGCGCGCATAAAGGTGTATTGTTACCATTATTATTATTGTTTACTTTTTCTATTTTTATATATATTTTTTAACATAATTTTTGATTTTACATTATTTGTTTTATTATTTATTATTTTCTACTTTTCAATTTTTCATTTGTAATTCATTATTATAAATATTAAGGAATCTTCTCAAATTCATTATTAGATGGTGTGACTTGTATGGATTGAAAATTTAAAATTAATCGATTAACTGATAATTTACGTCTGAAAATTTTCAAATGGAGAATTGTTATTGACAAGACACAAGCGTACAAAATGTCAAATTCTAGCCTACCAGGAAGTGAACAAAAAAAATCAATTGCAAAATTAAATTTTTACAAACTTTAAGCATGTCAAGTTAAATAAAAGTATTTAATAAATGGAACTGCATGTTAGAAATATAATACAAAATTGCAGTAAATCTTCTTAAAAAGTTAGATACTAGATAAAGTGATTTATAATGAAAAAAATTTACTTTGCAATCTAGTTTTATTAAACGCTATAATGACATGTTGAATCACTAAAGAGTTTTTTAAACAAAACATTTGAGCATTTTCCTTATTCAAATAACATTCATTATATGTTGTATTTAATTTGATCCAAGTATCAAAAATAATTCCATTTTATTTATTTTCCCATTCCTTAAATGTTAGGATGTGACAATAAAGACATTGGTTTTCTTTTATAAGCCAAAGATAGCTTTAATAAGATTAAGAACCTAAGTACTAGGATAACTTACAAAAATTAAGAATGAAAATATCAATATACTGTGTGAAAAGTTTTATAGGCATATTCAGAGATTATGTGTTTATTTTTTATTCAAATTTGATTAATTTTCGATGGTGCATTTACAACTGAGAAAATCAGTTCCGGTCAATTTAAATACTCGTATAATGGAAGAAATGTCATTTATATTAAGCTTCTTAAATATTACAAAAATAAATAGCTGTTTGTTAATCTTCCTAGTTTTAAACTTTCTCATTCATGAGCAACTCAAAGGAATTTTTCTAGATTTCGGAAAAATTTATAATAGCAGAACAAACACGTTATTTCTGCTGAAAATGTATATTTGTCAATATAAATATGAACATTTAAATTTCTTGATAGTTGTTCCCACTTTATAAAAAATTAAAATGTGTCGTAGATTTTGCAAAATTTTCATTTTCTGCAAGTGAGCGCAAAATTATGAAAATATTATTCGCACCCTTACAGTGGTATCTTATATAAGCCATCCATTTCGGAAAGTCTTATACATTGTGACAACAACTGCAATGTTATTTAATTCCTTACTTTAACTATTAAATTGCATTCACAACTTTTCGAAATTAAATTTTTCTGTGAAGCCAAGCGAAACTCTCGAATGATAACTCATTAACTTTCTCCTCCTACTGTATATCCTACAACACCTAATATCATTTTTCATCATCTCTAAAAATGACCCATAATTGTGAATAAGTTTGCAGAAATTTTACGATTATGCTTTCCTCTGTAGAGTAGTAAAAGATTACGATAGTAAAATTTTATAATGAGTTCTATCTTCAGAAGGAATTATTTCGAGTTTATGTAAATTAGATTTCCCTAGACACGTTCTCTGAGAGTTAAATCTACGTTTAGAACTCCAGGTAAATCAATTATACTAGTTTTAAACAGATATATACCAATAGAATTTAATTTACAGAAGTATGCGCTTATAATAGTTTGAAATAAAGTATGTTGCTTTCTTACAAAAAGTTAACTATTTTACTAAACGGAGTAGTCTTTGCATGCATAAAGATTAATAAAGAATTATATGAATTTTACTCCACTGCCATTATTCATGAACATTACTTATATTGTGGTTTTCTTTTTAATTTGCTACAAAATGCAATTTGTCTGAACTTTTGGAATAATATGAAAAAAGGTGTCGTTATTGCTATTTTTCCCGCCTGGAGTAAATAGTTTTAAATATTTGTTACAATTTGTATTATTTTGTAAATGATTGACGATGATTATTTTAATTAATTTAATAACTTTTATTGCATCACGAGAATAGACTTTTGTAGAGGGACGAGACTCATGTTTATATGGAATGCCGCTGTTGAAGAATTAATTCAATTTCAGGAACCATTTTTATTAGATGGCTAAGTTCCACGACACAGTATATTAAAAGGTACAAGACGCAAGACAGAGAACAACAACACAACGCAAGACAAGTACACAGAAAAAGAAGAGAGAGAGGCATCATGGGAAAAACCCGGATGGCTCTAGTAGCGCCACCTACCATAGAAAGGAGAGGGTAGTGAATTGTAACCGCTACACTTTTAAATTAAAACCTATCACTAATTTCGATTTGCTTTAGGTCCTTTTTAAGCATTATCCTCTGTATGGAGTTACAACAACTGCCCGTTTCCACATTGTTAACCGATTGTTAGAAATTGTAGTATAAGATTACGATAGTAGGATTTTACAATGAATTCTATCTTCAGAATGGATTACTTCGAGTTTATGTAAATTAGATTTCCCTATGCACGTTCGCCTAGAGTTAAACCTATGTTAGAACTGTAGGTACGATCAATTAAACTAGTTTTAAAAAGATATACACCAGTAGAAAGTAAACTATGATTTATGAATTTAATTTACGGAAAGACTCGTCTATAATAGTTTTAAAATTAGCATGTTGATTTTTTACAAAAATTAACTATTTTACTAAATGAAATAGTCTTTAAATGTTTACCGATTCCTAAAGCATTGTATGAACGTTACTTCACTTCCATTATTCTTGAGCATTACTTATATTGTGATTTTCTTTTTAATTTGCTACAAAATACAATTACTCTAAACTTTTGAAGAATACGAAAAAGTGCTTGAGTATATTATTTTTTATGCCAAAATAAATGGAATCAACGTTTTTAAAAATGTCTTACAATTTGTTTTTTTTTAAGATTCAGGATAAGTTTAATTATTTTGATAAGTTTGACTTTTTACTGTTTATTTAATCGCGAGAAAAAAGTTTTAAATTAAAACATATCACAAGTTTTGATTGTTTCAGGTTCTTTTAAGGTAACATCCTTAATCTGGAGTTAGAAAAATGATCAATTTCCGTATTTATCAATTATTGAAGCTTCTATCTGTTATTTAAGACAATACATTAAACCATAGGAACTACAATTCTTCTGTACTGCCATTTGTAAAAAATTATACAATCAAAGTAAAGAGATGGTACTTTTCTTCTCATGCTCCAAAATACTTTATCTACTAGTCTAAATTTTTCTAAGCTATGCTGAATATTTCTAATTCATAACTTAATAGCAAGAGAATCATCTTTAATGCATAATCGTAGAAGCAGATGATATGTTTGAAGTTTTAACTGAACCTTGGGCTCATAGATCTTAATTACTTTTCAAATAAATTCAAAGCTACATAGCAGTTAAATATTAATGGTAAACAAGATCAGTTGTAACTCAGATGTTGTTGTTTGCAGTAAAGACATAATTTCGAGTCAAAATTATTAATAATTTTTAAATACTTGTTATTGGCTTTTGATATCTTAAGCATTGTTAGATTGCAAAAATGCAACTACATTTTTTGGCTTTACCAGTACTTATAAATAATTTAAATTTTCGCCACCAAAGTTTATTTCTTATCTTGTGGCATCTTTGGCAACTTTTAAATTATAAACTGAATTTTTTACAGTTTTAATAAATATCTCAATTTATCATGATTATTTTTCTAGTAATCAACTTAATTATTAATTTCTTTAACTTTTTATGTAATTTCTTTTAATGTTATGTTTATTAAATTGTAAATTACCTTTATTTAACGGAACTGCATGCTCGCCATTTTGAACGGCGGAAGCTTTTGTGTGAAATCCGGTTTTGAGAGTCTCCTGGCTAGAAGTTTTCCTTTGTCTGAATATATTGCTGTTAAATACTGAACGTAACGGACGCACGTCTGGAGGTTCTCGAGTCCGTTGGATTTATTCCTCCGGTTCTCGGCCTCTCAGACGTGTAGACAGGCATGAAGATATTTGGTTGAATGTGATAGTGAATTCTGCATAAGGATGACATACAAGTTTATGTAAAAAAATATAATTTTTTTTTTGAAAATTTAACGAGTGGCTGACAGTGCTGTGAAATCGAATTATGTTTATCTTGGGCCTCTACAGAAAGACGGTGTGCCAGTGGAATGGAAGGAGAGAATGGTGATAAAATTACGGCGTACTACGATTCTAAAATAATCTTGAGATTACGATTCTAAAATCATATTGAAGTTACGATTCTAAAATCATCCTGAAATTACGATTCTAAAATCTTCATGAAATAAAGTTTACCAGTTCATATACTGAATTGCAGTAAAAGATACTGCACTTTTCACCAAGGAATGGAAAATTTCGTCTTCGTCATTTCAAGAACAATAGATCAGCGCAAAGAAATAAGAAACTTTCTCAAACAGCAAGAATTTGGCCACTAATGCTTCGATAAGTATTGTTTCAACTGAGAGATCTTTTCCTTTAATTTAATTTTTATTTTCTTAGTATTTTTTTAATTTTTAAGCTTGCAGCGCTTTTGTAATAATGTGTATATTTTCATATGGTTTTTTATTTGTTGGTTGTGTGCATCAATATCTGTTATTTCAATATTCTTGAATATGAAGGTTTAAGTTGGCAGATTAAAGTTTTAGTGTAAAAATAAAAAAATATTTAATTTAAAAAATTTGTTTTCTTTAAACTCTCTACTTTTGTAGCAAACACAATGTACTTTTGTTTCAGCCATACTTTCACTACTGGCTATTAATCTTTAGGTAGTATAGAAAAGGTAGGTAGTTACCTTCGTGTGAATAAAATTGAATATTTATTCGTATTCATTTTTAGTACCAATTGATCTGCCATACGTATCATATATTCCCATCTATCATATTGGCTGTAAATAAGGTTTCTAGACTGCTGAATCCAAATATTTTAACACATAATAACATTAATCCCCCATTTTAACACGCATATATTATTTATATTAGTAGATAGTATGTGATCAATACTTGCGCTATTAACAGAATTGCTGATTTATGCATGCTCATGAATAAATGAATGTTTTGTTGATATGAATAAAGCAACTTTGTGAGTAATATTTTTACCATTTTCGGTTCTACATGTAAGAATAAGAAAAATATATTCTGATGCACAAAAACAGAAACCCTACCTGGTTTAAAACATAATAATTCATCAAAAGAAGCTTCTGAGAAAAATCTACTTGTGGTGAACTGTTATTTCACTTGTTTCAGAAAAAATATTAACGCTTGAAACACAGCAGTAGCATAATATCTTGCACACTTGCGTTATGATTTTTACCAGTCTTAATTTATGAGTAATATTTGGAAGATAATTTTTTGCAAAAATAACGAGCAACTTAGACTTCAAGCTAATGAACGTTAAGTTGAATTTCCGTTTCTGCGATAATTTTGCATTCCTTATTTTATAATAATGTCTATGATAATGTGATTAAAGGTAGATAGGGAGAGTTCAGAGCTAAAGTGAGCCAAATCCATGCTTTGCTCATTTTGTAGTAGCACTGTGTAGAAAAGTTGCATTTTCTGTTTGATAAGGATTCAAGTCCACTGTTCAGTTTGTATCCACCAGGAAGAAAGAACAATTGGAAGTGGACTGTTATTTTAAATTCAGCTCACCAACTTTGAGAGGTGTTTTCTGAAAAATGAATGTCATGGACTTGGTCCACTTTAAATCTGAACCCTCCATATATCAAACATGATTCGATGGTGAACTGTTATTTTACATGTTTAAGAAATAATATTAATGCTTCAAACACAGCACTGATACACTTGCGTTAAAGCTTTTCGAATGGGCTCAATATTTTGAAAACGACTGCGTGTGGGGGCTCTTTCAGAACGTGCCTTTCTCGAGGGGGGTAAGAAAATTTCACCACGAGATTCGAGAGGAGGGGTGGTTCACGAGTCATTGTAAGAAACGGTGAGTGATAAAAGGGAGCGTCTTCTGTTGATAGCTGAACATTTACGCCTCTCTTTAAAAGTACACATGTTGGGGAAACTGATGAACAGCGAGGGAGAATGACAATGAGCCTCAAAGTCTGTATTGAGCGAAAACACCCTCGCACTTTGGGTCATTCGTCGAAGTGTCCCCTGAAGAGTGAATGACCAATTATCCTGTTGTGCCCCATCTAAACTAGCTGACCACATGTGCGGTGGTCAGCTAAATTCATTTCCTCCCTGGGATTCTGAGATTTGTCACATGCCCCTCACAAAGGACTGTATGCGCATGTGACAGTGTATGTCACAACCCACGCGGAAAAGTTAAGATTTCAACCAATCTTAATTTATGACTGATATTTGGAGGAGAGCTATTTACAAAAATAACAAGCAACTAGAATAACTTCCAGCAAATGAATTCTAAAAAATTAATTTCCATTCTTCTTATTATTTCACATTCCTTAATACATTTTTATAATATTGTCTATGATGGTCTGATTTAGGTAGATATGGAAGGTTCAGAATTAAAGTAGACCAAGTCTATGCTTTGCACATTTTGCACTCACATCGTTACGGTTGTGTAGAAATGCTATAAACAGGAGGCCCAGCGGGTAATGTTTGAGATGAAATGGAATTTTATAAGAAACATGAGTGACGAAAATATTTTAACGATATATAATGACATTACATAGTAGGCAATTATTGATTAAGTGGTTCAAAGTGACCAACTACTTTAACAATGACAGCAGTGATGTGGTTCTGGAATCCATCCATCACGGGTGAGCAGACTTCGCAGTCAATAGTGTGGACTACAGTCCTTTTGTCAGGTCAGTTCTTGTTTTGAAACTCTCCCGCCATGCCCGTTGCACTGCCTTAACATTTGCATGGCATTTTGGGCACAGAAAACATTCGAGCACTCTAAACACTCGAATATCTGTTGAAAAATTATTAATTTTTGTTTGTAACAACCACAACTGAACAACACACTTAAACTCACCGCTCGCTAACGAAACACACACCTATACAATTAATTGCCCGCTCTAATGATCTTGCGCACCAATTTTGGTCTCACCTCGCAGCTAGCGCCATCTATTAGATTGTTTTCAAACATTGCCCGCAAGGCCACCCTGTATTTTCTGCGAGTTAAGTATTCAAGTTCATTGTTCAATTAGTATCCACCCGGCAGCAAGAAAAGAAGTCCACTCCTATTTCAAATCCAGCTAATCAACTTTGCTAGCTGTTTTCTGAAAATTGAATCTCATGGACTCGATCCACTTTAAATCTAAACTCTCCACATATCAAAAATATATGAAATAATCTTGATCAACTAAACTGCCTGCGTTCCTGTATATTACGGTTGATTCTTAATTCTTTTCATATATATAGGAACTGTGTAACTCGTACCGTAAAGGCGACGGCATTCTCATCTTTACAAAATCGAAGAAAAAGTTCTTATTTCCTTTCTGAAACTCGGTTAAAAGCGTTGCTAATGATGCCGATTCAAAGGAATGGCTCTTCATTGGATACTGCTCGTTCTAAGAAGAAGAAAAAATCAAGTATTAGCTAAAAGCTTTCATAGAAATTGTCAAGAGCTTTGTTGAAATGAAATGGCACCAAATCACTAGAAGAATACTGATGTTAGATGAATACAGAATGTTTTGAATAAAGATAATACTTATAATGATGACTTAATCTCGACAGAATTTTATAATAGTCATATAAGGTTATGAAAAATTCTTATTTAATTTTATATTGTGAAGAAAGGACATTTTAATTTATTCATTCTAATTTTAATTTATTCATTATTATTTCTTAAATCTGTTTAGCGGATTTCTTAAAACTAAAAAACATGTGAATTTCTCAGCGTTTTATTTATGTTGTACGAACATCTTCATTTATAAACAGCTAAAATATATAATATTTGCACAAAAAATTTAGTTTTAAAATTTTTAATTTACACTTCTAAATTATTTAAGCAATGAACCTTTATTTTATGATTAATTTTCACAAAACTATAAGAATAACCTAATTTGAGTCCATGTGTATTGATTCTGATTTACAAAATAATCAAATTTATGCAATACGTCTCGTAGAATTAAGATATGGTAGCTTGAGATTAATAGTTTAAAAGTTGATAAATCGCTCCAAATTTTAGTGGAAACTTTTGTTGCATCGATAAAAAGAAAATAAACACAAGTGTATGTAACACTACTAAAAGTGAAAATGTTATCAAAGTAAATGTAGTATTAGCTGAACAATGACAACAGATATCGTAAGAATTCTGCGTTCGTTCATAATCAGTGAAGGTAGTTCCATTCCAAGTATTTAAAAAAAATACCAAATCAAATATAGCCATACAATGTATCTCGATTGTATTGTATATAAAAATGATGTAAAGAACTCGTTAGAAATACATAGACTATATCTCAGTCTTTGTATAAGCCGAGATAAGTGGAATGGATGTTTACAGTAAAACAGAACTAATTTAGTCCACAGCTGCACGCTACATTTTAAACCTCTCACACCGAGAGAGGCGGTCTCGGGCTGCATAAAAATTTCTCCTTAACAGCCGGTCTGAGGCGGGTGGCTTCTTTTGAGGGGAGGGGAGGTTCTGAGATCGCTTAGGAGATAAGCGCGGTAGGGGGTCCAATTATCCTTCCCAACCACAGACCAGTTATAATAGGAGGTCGGGTAAATAGCCTCCCAGGTTGGAAGAGTCCAATTCATGTCACTTCCTCCCAAAACGGCCCGGTCTTAAAGGGGCGAGAAGAAAAAAAGTCGCCTCGGAATTAAAAGGTTAATAATTGCTTCAGTTCTTGGATTTAATTATTATAGTATGATAATATTTAAATCATATAAACTGATACATTATATGACTTCGAGCTGATATTGTTGTTTTCCTAAGATGCTTTTTTAAATCATGCTGCTTCAAATATATATATTTAGTCTAACGTCAGACTCAGAAATAGCCAAGTTTATATCAAAAATAGATTTATTAGCTGTTAACAAAAAGAAGTCGTTTTATCGTACAGGCAATTTGAAGAACTGAAATTTCCAAGCTTGAAAAATATAAAACAATCCCAACCCTCACATTACGTGGAGTCTGTGCCTCGAGAAACAATACATTAAAAAATACAGTGGTAAAGCCGTTGTCTTAGTCTAGTATTTGCGATATAAGATTGAAGACTGGAAACCATACGTTACAGAACAGACTAAATCAAAAAATAAATTAAAAAGAAGGAGCAAATTATGTAAACTTAGTTTTTTAGAATGCAAATAAAATTGTGTATAAAAAACGTCTCTTGTCAGGCTTAATAAACTACCATTTATCCAATCTTTATAGGAATTTTTTCTATACAAAATAGACTTTTTGGTAAATCTCCAAAAATACTTTTTTATAAAAATTGTACATCCTTTTGAAATTCCTTCCGCAGAAGAAAGAAGCAAATGACAAAAAAATATCCCAGTTGCTTAAAATATAGTGATGTCAGAGGCGTGGAAATTATGTTCTAATCATCAGCTCAAAACAAATCTGAGGAGCTGTGATTTATTCAGGAAGTAAGAACATAGAATTATAATGAAGTATTCAAGCCTGCATTTGGCTTTTTGAAAATTCTTACAGAACAGAGACTGGTTTTTTAGCATATGAGAAGATTTACGAACTCAATAAAACAAGTGTTTTTGAAATTCTAATAAGGGTTTTGTAGAAAAAATTATCTTTGTAGAATCCCGCTATTAAGACTAAAATATTGGGATTTTTGTCATCATTTCCACAAACGACTCATTATTATAATATTCTAAGCATCTTGTTATTACAACGTAGTATAAAGAGAATGAACTCAAATTAAATTAGCAATTAAATCAAATTTCAAAATAAATTTAAACATACACATAAAATTTCAACAATATTTAAGTAGCATGCAATATGCCGCTGCATACAAAAAACAATATCCCACCATATGCTGTACTTTCACCGTACATTTGGCGCAGCATGGCCAAATTTGGCTCTTGCGCCAATAAATCCCAAACCAACCAACCAGCATACAAAAAACAAAGGAAATCAAAAATTATTCAAAGAATGTAAAAAACCACGAAATACACTCCGAAAGAATAGAATTAAACAAGGAATCCATTCTGTTCCACTTTCTCAAGGGCTATAGACGATAAGGATTCAAATTACTTGGGAATGTTTCTGTAAGCAGCTAGACTTTCGTCTGAAAAAACTTCTCATAGCCCGAACTTTCCCACTGGAACAAGATAAGTACTACCAACAAAAGAATTTTCTAAAAAGAGCAAACAAACATTATACCGTTAAGAAGATTGATTTAAAAAAATTAAAGAAAATTTATTATCCATCAGGTAGGAATGCCATCATAAAAATATATCAATGTGTTATTACAATCGCGCTTTCTTTCGTTGCCATCTGATTTCTTTGAATCAGGTTTTTAAAACTCTTTCTGCTTTATTTGGTGAATTTCGTATTTGACAGACTTGATGGAGTTTCTGGTGCAAAAACTATTCTTGTTTATGCTGCTCCAAAAATGTGGCGTGGGATAGTTTCGGTTTAGAAGAGAGTTAAAAATCTCTGTCATATGTCACGGCTCGTCATTTTGTATAGCCTGCAGAAAAATCTTAAACCTATCAGCAAGAAAATCACGACTTCAAAACATGCTAAAACAATTATTCAGATAAAATATTATAGCCCAACAGCGCCTCAGTGGCCTAGTGGCAAGGTCTCGGCTTCGAGGCCAGAGGGTTTCAGGTTCGCAACCGGATTCCACCGGTGTGAGTCAAAGGTTCTTACGCCGGTGAGGTGCGGAAGTTTGAAGAGAGAGTGCCCGCTCAGTTGTTTTACTCGTCTCCTGACCGCAGTTAAAAATTAGAAGGTTCGTAACAAAATAGTTCTCACGTTGCTTCGGAAAAGGACGTTAATATAACTGAAATCAAAATATAACCCCATTCATTTTTAAGAAAGTACTCCGCTCTCGCCGCCTTCCGTGTGTGTTCGCGGCCAGCACCCACTTTGCTCAGCACTGCCCCTGTTACCTCACTGCTTTGAGGCTCTCAAGTACTACTTTTTTCAGTTCTAAGTGCTGCTTGAAGATCAGTGGAACAGAACCATAAAACCATAGAAGATTTCATATTCTTGGTAGAAAACAACATAATTAAATCTTTCAATAAACCTCATATATTTATAATGTTTTGTATAACTTTCTCTCGAATTTCGGCATGAAAGTCTTCAGATCCCTAAATGCAGAATGATATCGCCCTAAATAAACAGTTTCCATCACCTACGATAGGTATTTTACAGTATTTTTGACATGCCATTGTGATGGAACTGTTGGAATCTATATATTTATCTATATATTATCTATATATTTATAATATTACCATATTATTTAATCTATACATTAAATAATATGGTAAAACCCTCAGACAATTCGCCAGCCCCAACCACCAGGACTGATTTTGACATTTTTTTAAATTTGAAAGGTTATGACGTCTATATATGTCATCAATGATCGTCTGTCCCCCACCCCACCCTCCATTTTCGAACGAAATCGGAAAAAAGAACTCCTCTGTTCATTGTCTATGGGTAAACCTTGTAAAAATTCCCCAGCTCCAACCCTCTAACCTATTTCGACAATTTTTATTTTATTTGAAAGATCATGACGTCCAGATATGTCATCAAAGGTCGCCTTCCCCCCACCTCCCCCATTTTCGAACGAAATCGAAAAAACTCTTTCCCTATGTACATTCTTTATGGGGAGAAACCTTTGGACAGTTCGACAGCAACATCCACCTCACGGATTTCTACAACTTTTATTTTATATCAGAGATCATGACGTCTAGATATGTCATCAAAGGTCGTATGCCCGCCACCAACCCCTATTTTGAACGAAATCGAAAAAAAAGTGTCATACATCCTCTATATGTTTTTTCGATTTCGTTCAAAATAGGGGTTGGTGGCGGGCATACGACCTTTGATGACATATCTAGACGTCATTACATTTCAATTTAAAAAATTGTCGAAATCCGTCGGGTGTGTTTTGCTGGCGAACTGTCCAAAGGTTTTTCCCCGTAGAGAATGTACAGTGGGAAAGAGTTCTTTTCGATTTCGTTCGAAAATAGGTTCGGTGGTGGGGGAAAGGCGACCCTTGATGACATATCTAAGCTTAATAAGCTTTCACTTTCATATGAAACAAAAATTGTCAAAATCGGTCGGCTGGTTGAGGCCGGCGGGCTCGGTGAAGAATGTTTTACCAAATTATTTTAAATATATAGATAGTTGAGGATGGGTAACTTTAAGAAGGACGCCTTTTAGGTTACCCGGCGCCTCAAATTTGAACTTTTACCTGTCCGAGATATTCAGTCCCTTCTCACACAGAATCGAAATATTCTGGTTAGATGGATGAAAGCCCATGCTGGCTATCAGGGTAATGAAGAAGCCGACACTCTAGGCAAAATGTCATCACAGAAGGCGTCGTAATAAAAGCTATAAACCCTCGATGCGAACTCAAAGAACATTTACACGAACTGTTTTTAAAATATGTCAAAATCTTTGGGATAATGGAAACACTGGACGTTCTGTTCATAAAGTGCTCAAAACAGTTAATCTAAAACCAGTCTTTTCGGCACGTGAAGAAATTCTGTTTGGCGCAGGACACGGTCCATTCTCTTCATTCCTTAACCGTTTCCATTTAACGGGTAGTGACTCTTGTGCCCGCGGAGAAGTTGGCGATCCCATCCACTATGCGACATCTTGCACATTGACTCTCTCTTGGCATATTAGGAAACCTTCCCCTTCACTGGAAAGTCTGTGGTACCAAAGAATCCGAATTAAAAAAAAAAGAATAATAAACATGATTAAATTCATACAAAACATAATGTGACTGTAATAAGTACTCACCTTCCATTGTACAATAACTCTAGCTTATCCTGCATTCAATACACTGAATATTCTAAGTCCTTCCCTTCTTAAAAATCTTTAATAGTAATCTTCCTATTCCTTGTATTTCACAATTAACACGCAATGGCTCTCCATATCTAATACGCTACTCCAAACCTGTGCATTGATGTAAGCTTCCTCATGTTGTTCGTCATCATCTGCTTTCATTATTTTTCCTTCATTTACTCCGTGTTATTCAAGATATTGTATATATTACTCTACTTTGTTGTCAATTCTACGTGCTATCATCAACTTTGTAAATTCTTCATCGTCATTCTTCTCTTGCTGTATTTTTTGGAACTCAATAAAGTCCACGTACATCTATACGAACCCGGATAAGAGCCACGTGAGCTTTAGAGACCGCGCTGTGGTGTTAAAGGTAAAAGGTAGAGTACTGGTATAATGAAAGCAGCGCATGCGTTGATGATTAAAATGTCGGCTTTCGATTAGAATGTGGCGAAATAACATTAAGCATTGGCCTACTGTTCAAAGAGCGGCGGGTTCCTTCAGCAGCAAATGCTTCTCCAGGTTTCTGAAACTCTTTCTGCATTGTTTGCTACTTTAACCTTTTAATAAATCACGAACCCTAAATAATTCATAACCGTAATGCGTTTTTTTACTAAAAATGTGGCTGTAATGTTGGAGAGGACAACTAGAAAATGTGGTACATAAATGCGCAGAGACTTCTTGGAATTACAATAGTCGCCGCTTGTAGTGGTGACGGATGTGACGGTCAGTCGGTTGAACTGCCATTGATAGGAGCATTTGTAGGGAGAGCCTGGGCCTTATGCCTACAATATCCAATCCGGAGCTTTTGCCTCTAAAGTTACATGACACACTGCAACTCGTTCTTCATCTACAATGGAAACCATCACATGTAAATTTAAAATATAACGATATTGCTGATAGTCTTGCTAAAGAAGGTACTACCATGCTTCAGGCCTATGTAGAACCCTTGACCTACCTTGAGTTATACTCAAGAAGAAAGGCTTTTGTTAACATTTCTTGGAGGCATCCACCAGCTCATTCATGGTATCGTAGTGAAGGCCCCGGTGCTACTATACATTTTAAGGAGGACAGGAAAGACCAAACAGCTTTGGCTCGCTTAACTGCCGGTCACTTAAAAACCCTCAGATTCTCTCGTGATGATAAGAAGTTCAATATCTGCACAAAGTGCAACATGATTGAGGCCACTCCGCAACATCTACTTGACTGTGTTGCCTTGGTGTATGATGGCCTGCTTAAGCAAACGGATTTCGTGCTGGAGGTGATGAAGGCGAACAACCTCATGGATCTAATCTGATTCAGATCAGAAGGATTAGAAAGATACTACAACTCACCTAATAAATGCTGTGCGTAGTTAGTTACCGGTTGAACTGATCAAAGCAGCGTGGGACGGATCTCCCGTAACTAAACACATAGAAAATCCGCAGGTTCTAGCGATCAACAATTCGCTTGATGTAACAAGTTTCGATGAGATGACACCTCAGAATATGAAGACAATAACCATGAAGAGGGGCCAGGAGAGGAATGATCATCAGACCAAGAAACTCTGCCGGCACTTCGTACTTTAAGATCAGTCCAATATACACCATGTTGAATCCTTTGTTGGATATTATCCATACGAACGGTTTATTCGACGATTTCTTTAAAACTATAAAAAAAGTATCACGATGTCGATGTCTACGATGATCAGTCAAAAAGTTAGTTGCACTATTTCAGAAAACAAATTCAAGATCGAAATTTTATAATTCTGATACATGTGGACTTAAATTCCCCACAAAATCTATTTTTTCACGTCATCACCTCCTTTATGTAAACATTTGTCGAGGCATGGCACAAGTTTTTCTATGTTTTCTTCGAAGAATTTCCGTCCAATGTCCAATTACCATTGTCGGGCTTTGTGTTATTCCGTGAATAGACGGAGAACACATCGAGCACAAAATTACTTCCATGTGAAATGTCCAATTCATTTGCTATTTCTTCTTCTGCTAATAAAACTCCGTCCATTCACGCGAGAAAAGATATCAACATTTGTCGAAGTTGATGGTCTCCCCTTGCGGTAAGAGTCGTCAACATCGGCGCTTCCGAAAATGTTGCGACACTTTACGCGAC
>BGPR01006494.1:0-11085 GCA_013235015.1 Araneus ventricosus
GATTCCTAAGACCATTAGAATAGTGGGACCTCAAAATACGGGAACGCTAGAATTCCTCTTTGAAAGGTAAAGGAAATCGACTTCACTCCTCAAAACCCACAATGACAGCTGGCACTATCCGAATTCTAAGACACCCCCCCCCTTTTTCCCTAACCCATCTGGAGGAGTCACAGTAAGGAAGAAAGCGTAAGGTGCGGGTGTGAAATCAATCACACTTAACGAAAGGAGGTGGAAATTTCACAGTGATTTTCAGTCGTTTCGGACGGTCTCCGTCTTTTGCTTGAAGGGACGTTTCGGACCTTTCCGTATCGATAGAGTTAAAGTATTGTTCAAAACTAATCATTCAAGCAGAATTATGCTTCACATTATTTAGATTAAAATATCATTTAAAATGTCAGCAAAATTTTCTTTCATATAAATCTACACTGTTATGTATGTAAGACTACCTAAAAAGAATACTACACTAGAAAAAGAATAACTAAAGTAACGCATTGGATTTCTAATGATAGGATGTGGATTATGGTGCTATAGGCTGTGGACGCTGCGTATTACGACGGCCCAGTTTACCAGTTTGTGTAAAAAATGTCACTGGTCGCTGAAAAGAAAAAAATTCCAAACATGCATACCAAACATGTACCAAATTGTGTGGAAAATAAACACAAATAAAATGCATGAAATCTCTTCAGGCAAGCATGTAAGACAATATATGCACAGAAATTTTAAGGCTTCACAGTATTACTAAAAATGACAAAATTATCGATAATTTTTCTTGTATTTTTCGCTTGCCCATACGGTTGGGAAACTTGACTCCAAATTTTAGATCTGATATCCAAATAGTTTTAAAAGTATTTGAAGTTTTCTGAGTGTTGTCAGTCTCAAAATGTGACGGCTGAGGGGGGCGTGTTTAGTTTCGTTTTCATTTTGAAGCATTTTCCCATTCTTAAGATTAATAAATTAAAAATATTTTTCGAATAAATTAATTCCTTTAGCGAAATGATTATTATAACTTCAATGATTACTAATCAAATCGATTCTATTTGTATATACTCTGCGTAATGTTTGTGTTCTCATTACTACCTAACTAATATTCATTGAAAGGACTTTTTCAAGACCATTATTTATTTTTATACAGAGTTTTTTTATTCAGAAGTTTTGAAGTATAATATTATTGTTTTTATTTACTTTTCTGTTGAGAATATGCCACAACCGAAACGTTCTCAAGTTGCTAAGAGACGTAAAGTTTTGAAGAGCTGGAAGACTAATGACATAATATTTTAAATAAGAAAAATTATATTCCATCATTGTGGAGTTAAAATAGTGTTTAAAAGCATTTTATAAGTTGGGAAATAACATATTAAAAAATTAGCGCTCTCCAAGCATTATTAGTTTTGGTTTTATGCCTTTTATAACTTTAAATGCAATTTCCTCAAACTTACTTTTGGCGATGCAAGTGTTTTCTATTCCCTAAGACTTATTATTTATGTCCAAGATAGAGTCATGAAATTTTTTGTAGATATTTGTTACATATGCAAAATAAGAATTGGCATGGATTTAGGCCTGAGACTTCTAGATGTTTTTATTAAATGTCAAATTTAATACTTTTAGAATTTTCACATTTTTTTCAGGGTTTTTCACAAATATAATTATTAAAAATTAAAAATGAGTCAGATCATCAATACCATGATAACATTTGCTCACAACAATGCAAGAAAAATATCAGTTGAAATAACTAAAAATATTAAAAATTAATATTTTACAAGAATTTAAAAAACTTCAAAAATTTCAATTTTTTTAAATTTTAAAATAATAGTTCTTGCTAAAATAACTTTTTAGAACCAGATTCTATTTAATAATATACTCTTAAAAAAGTCAACAATTTCTTTTATTAATACTGTCTCCAAAATAATTTTTGAAAAAGGGCACTGTGTAGCCTTAAAATGGCGTGGTACACCAATCTTAAAATTTACTGCGCCTTGTGTACATGGCTAGGAGTAAAGTATCGGATTCGGAATCGGATGATCGAAGCTAGAGGTACAATTCGACCGAAGATTCATCCCCTCGCCTATATAAACATGTTGCTCATTAAATCTGGCTTCAGGGGCTATTTGCACTCATGCTGGAATAGTGTGAAACTTAGACATTCGATTGCCTGCTCAGATGTCGTTTTCATCTGAGTAGGGATGAACATTACGAGATCACTCTCAAAATAACCCGTATATAGCTACAGAATGGGATGTTAATATAATTAAACTTATTTGCCAGTCGTATAAGTAGATTGCGTCGCAATGGTCTTTTGTAATGTTTCATCAGCACCAACACCCATTTTTTCCCTTTGTCTGCAGGACTTTGTAAAACACATAGATTACACATAGCATTTATAAGAAGAAAAAATTGTATTTTAGAAATTCAATAGTATACAGATATCATTTCTTCACAAAATAAAAATAATTTTATTTTATTTAATTACTCTGTGATTTTGAACAAGACTTGAACATGAATTGAAAATTTTTAGAAGAAATTTTCCACAACTCTAATATTGTTACGAACGGTCCCACATGGGTTCACCGCCCGAAGTTCAGGATGATATTATGACAAAATTGTCTTGTGGGTGTACGTGGATGCAATCCAATAAGCAGGACTTAAAAAAGACTCTTTATTTTACAAATATTCTAGGAAAAGAAACGTAGCACAAGTATTACACAGCACTAGTAAGAATTCACAACTGAGATTATCATTAAATCTCAATACAGCGCTCAAAAGTTTCTTATTAGCTCACCAGCTTGCTTGCTGATCAAAATCCAACTTGGCTTGAGTCTTCTTGGCTTGAGAGCTTACCTTTATACTTTTCAACAGGAAGTGACTTCATTATGTAGGAAGTGACGTAATCTCTAGAAAGTTCATGAAACCAGTAGAAATAGGTGGAAAGTTTGAGGTCCTTCTAGAAAATTCCCTTTGTCGCCAAAGTCGCCAACTTTGTCGCCAAGTCACCCAAATGGTCGCCAAATTTATCGTCAAGATCGCCAAATTTATTGCCAAGGTCGCCAAATATATCGCCAAGTCTTCAAGTTTGTCGCCAAATATATCGCCAAGTCGCCAAGTTTGTCGCCAAGTTTAGCATCTCAGGGAAATGACTTTATAGCTTTGTAACAATATGATAGACTAAATGATAAAACACAGAAGAAATGAGAATCGTATGTTAAATTCCTAAACCTTTGTTTATAATCACGGCTGAATAAAATTCAACTTAAATTAGCTTTGTTAAAATTTCCATGTCATAGCTAAAATGGAAACGGTCTCAATTTTTTAGGACCAAGAAAAATGTAAAAGTTCTTTACGATTCTACCGACATTACAAATTAAAATTTTCTTGTGAACTATCGTTTGGTTGTCTATTCTTGACTATCAACTATGGAAACAAAATCCTAGGGAACAGTGTTGAAATATTTCTCAACACATCCTCAAAGCGCGGATTGATGATTCAGACTAAATATCATAGAGGACAAATTTAAAACACATAATTAAATATCTGATAATGACGACTTAATGTAAATTTGAGATGGAAATAATATAAATGATCTGAATATCTTATTTGAATTTCAAAAGAAATTAAATATTTCGAGGAATAATATTAAAATGAATTTCGAAGCAGCAAATCAGACACCAATTTCATTTGATTGCAAATTTTAATATTATATTGTGAAAAACTTTTCAAATCTTCTTGCCATTCTGATAAAGATGATGGTAATATGGGGTTGAAAGTAAATTTAATATTTAAATTTAGATTGACAAGAGGATAAACACACATTAATCGGGTTCATAAATAATCCCTTGAATTATTAACCAGAGAGAACCCGATCTCTTCTTCTTCTTTCTAATCCTTCTGATCTGAATCAGATCAGATCCATGAGGTCGTTCGCCTTAATCACCTCCTACACGAAATCCGGTCGCTTAAGCAGGTCATCATACACCAACACAGTCAAGTAGATGTTGAGGAGTGTCCTCAATCATGTTGCACTTTGTACAGATATTGAACTTATTATCACCACGAGAGAATCTGAGGGTTTTTAAGTGGCCGGAAGATAAGCGAGCCAAAGCTGTTTGGTCTTTCCTATCTCCCTTAAAATGTATAGTAGCACCGGGGCCTTCACTACGATACCATGAATCAGCTGGTGGATGCCTCCAAAAAATGTTAACAAAGGCCTTTCTTCTTGAGTATAGCTCAAGGTAGGTCAAGGGTTCTACATTGGCCTGAGGCATGTAGTACCTTCTTTACCAAGACTATCAGCACTATCGTTATATTTTAAATTTACACGCGATTTATTAACCAGAGAGAACGTGCGCCTCATAGAATGACTCCAGACTGAAATGCAACGCTGCGCTATTAAAAACATTATATTTTTAGTTGGAAAAATAACTCTTCTGACTTTTAGACATTAAGAATACAGTGCGTAACACAAATAAAATCTACTCCATTATTATCCACTTATAAAAGTCGGATACCTACAGGGACCGTTTTCCGTGCCTCTCTTTCACGTAAAAATCTTAGTGCGGATTTCTCGATAAATATATTTGTGCACTCTACAATTAACAGTATCATGTTATCGTGGATGAATAACTCCCAACTCTTCTCAGGACTTGTCGCATCTTTCGCAGGCCCTTTTGTTCCAGGTACGCGCGACACAATATTATGACAAAGAGTACGAATATCCTGCTTAAAATTTGCTTTCCTCCACTTTACGCCATCGTTTGACGTAAACCATTTCCAGTTATTCCCTTCTTCATTTCTAAAATATCCGTCCTCTTCCGATTCCGTATCACGTTCGCTAAAACTTGCATGATCTGAAAAATTCTTTTCTAAAATATTCTCAGGTCCGTTGTCAAAATCAGAATCTTCATCAGTTTCAATTTCAGAGAGAAGTTTACGTAAGCGCTCCGTTTCTTTTTCGTATGAAATCAGCATTGTGGGCAGTAAGTAAAAACTGCGATTCGGAAAGGACAGCAACAAACTAACGTTATCAGCCCCGTGAAATGACTGGTCTGTGGAACGCACGGAAAGACGCGTGGGGTCATTCCATAACCCCAGGAACTGACAAAACGTGTATTGAGAGACGAAAAATTCCGGAAATACTTTCTAAATACTCAGAAAGGGAAGAGAAGGGTGACTAACTCAGATATTGATTATGAAGAAATGAGATATAGATCAGATATTGATTAGGAAGAAATGAACAGGTGCTTATTTTTCTGGGAATCGGAGTTTGCCGAGGGCTTTGGGTCATAAAATGACCCCCTTTCGTCCTCCTCGGCTTAAGGTGGAATACAAAATACAAAAAAATTATTTCTTTAGAATAAAATGTACTTATCAAATCAAAAAATAAATGATAGCTTCTATCAATAGTGATGGAGGAAATTAACAAAACTACTGACGCCATAATATATTTCATACAAAAAACGTTTGGTGAATCAATTCATGGCAATAAAGGAATTACTATGTGCTAAACAATTTGTACTAAATTCGTGGGCCAAGGGCCTCATTTAGTGACCCCATTTGCATTTAGAAGCCCATGTTCTATTTTAAAAAGGATTTTTTTCTTCATATCTGGCCTACCCTGTGGAATGTGGAAGACCCGCTTGGCAGTCGTCCTAAAAGGGTTAAAGTCTGCCCCATGATTTTAGTATTACCCTCTAATATATCGACACACTTCATTCAGATATAGGGAAATATTGAATATTATATACTTCCACCATTTTTCATAAATTTATATTTATTAATCAATCTTTTAATTACAATTTCAGTATAGTTTTATCTAATCATAAAATCTTTTTCAGATGGCTGAAATGATATATTATTTTTTCTAAGCACTCGAGGTAAAAATGTCCCCCATACTAACGATTCCTGATTCCAAAATAACTGATAAGATTATTTTTTCTTTTCTTTACTTGATTTTTTATTAATTTTCAAGTTACGCCAAACATACTTCATTAAATATTGGACTGGTATAAGTTGTAATAATTTAAAAGTTGATCTACTATAGTGTTATAATTTCAAGAACACTTGAGATATTTAGGGCCTTATTAATTTTAAACATGGCACAATTGACTTATAATTAATTAAGGTCAGAAATAGAAGATATCAAGAATATTTAGACTAATCAGCCATAATACATGAATAAAAAGGAGATTCCTTCACTATTTTGCAAAACTCTTGGAAAAATTTTCTCTGATCATGATATGAAATCCAAAGGCAATTGAAAGCTAAAATTATTGTGATATTTTTATTGTAGGAAGAAAGTATCCGTACTTAACTTAGGAAGAAAAGTTAATTACAAAAAACAAAGCTCTAGAAATAGATCACAATAACAATTCATAACAAAACAATACCATATACAGCATTTCATGTCACAGAAACAGAATAAAAAAAGAAATATATATTGGCATAATCAACATCAAGCATCTCAAAATTTCGATCATAAATCGCTGTATCTATTTCTTTCTTTATCTATTGAAAGAAGTTATGGTAGTTTTCGAGGCAGTTTCTCAAGATAAGTGACTTTTGTACAGAACGAAAGATAAATTTGCTTTGACCCAACTTCGACTGTGACATAAATTCAATCTCTCTTTTCAATAACCTCAACTTTTTCTTTGAACAGTATAAACAAAAGTGTCACATTCTAGCCTATATTATAATTGTATTATTTTTGTGAAAACGGGGTCGACATGACCAATTCCAGTCAGCTTCATGTTTCGAGCGGTGCCCAATCATTACAGAAAAAAAAATTCTCCGAAAAAGAGAACTCATGATAATTCAGACTTTATATAGTCAAAACAGCTCAAGTGCTATATAAATTAGGAAGTTGTAAAAGTATAAATACTGCAACACCTATATGGGATTATTCTTATCCGAAGTTTAAAGTTCTGAATATAATGAATCTGAATCGTTTATATGGAAACCTTCAGAATTTCCGATGTGAAAATTGAAATTAACAAGTCCTCTCATTTCGAAAAACGTCTAGTGTTTGAAACTCCTATATTTTTTTCTAACAATTATTATAAATACATGCATTATTTGAAGTGCTGGAAACTGGACAAAACAATGACCGAAATACCATCTAATTGACGCCTGTATTAGATCTGCAAAATATACCCAAGTTCTCATGGTTTGCTATGCAAATCATTCAATCCTGATCCAACAGCAATACATTCGGCAACTGCTTCTTTTATGCAAGAATTAATTTCGGAGTGATTAAGCAATTGAACGTTTTTCTGGAATCCTTTTCAGAAACAACTGCATCTCAAAAGGTTTATTTTGAATTCCGTAACTGTATCTAAGTGTTCATGGATTGCTATCCAAAACTTATGCAACAACAACACATTACTCCACTTCCCGATTTTTAAGCAAGAATAAATTTCGGAGCACTTAAGAATTTGACTTTCTTTCAGCACTCCTTTTCAAAAAGCAGTTATATCTCAATATAACTATTTTGGAGTTGGTTTCAACCAATTTACATTCATGAAAACTCAGAAGCGATTATAGAAAAAATATTCTGTAATTTATGAATATATATATTATGAGTTGAAAATTTTCTGCATTATTTTTGTAGATCTTTAGTTTGGAGTTGATTCTCACAATTTACAGCATATTACCATATGGATTATAAATAAACATAATATTTCTTACATTCATATTCATATGTTACACATTTCTATGTTTATATTAAATCGAGATCTTAATCCAGAAGTCGTTAAGCATTGCGTTTTTAGAAGTAAAAGTTTTCTGCCATTCGTTTAAGATTTCTACTTAAAGTAGATTAAATTTATTTTCGGTATATTACTTATGGATTGCAAATAGCTATCATTTTTATTTCATTTTTTTCCGATGAGGTGCATTTCTATATTTATATTGAATTCTGATCACAATTCAGAAGTCATTACAACTATTAGCATCTTAAATTATTTCATGAATAAAGCAGAGTAATATTATTTATTTAACCTAACAGATAACGTTGAAAACACGAAATGAAAATTAAGGACTTTTTAAGATTAAAAATAAATAAAGATGTAAATAACTCATAATTCACAAAAATATTAATCCTTTTTATTTACGAAATATATAACTCGTTTTTCAGGGAAATTTTGACGACGATACATTACAATTTAAAAGAAAGGGGAAGTGACTTCTAGTTTATTAAATCTTAGCTTATTTATCTACAATCATTTTGTTATCTGCATATCAAATCGAAAAATTAGGTAACTAAAAGCTTTCCCATGTAGCTTATACTTAAACAAGAAAATGTCAGAATATTTATGATTATTCAAGTCCTGATACGATGACTAAAATGGTCATTCATGATAAAAGATACTAGCCGGATTGCAATCTCTTCCGCAGTTAAAACAAGGAAAATGAATCGTTGTATGTAAATCAGGAAAGTTATGAATCGAGCAGATATTTTAAATGGGATGCATTTCTGTGATAAGACCAAACTTTTATCCTTAAATGGCAGTAGATGAATCGGAACTCTTATCAAATGTCGTGGTTTTCATCTTTTGGCAAGTACGCGTGAAACGGTTTCTCTCATATAGCAAATAAAATGCTAGAAAAAAGCAAAAAGTAAGGAAGATCCATTCTGGAAGGGAAATAAACTAAAGGGAGACACGAGTAAATATGAATCATGGAAGAGGAAAAATTCAATAAATCAAAACAGTAATGGTAATTTTCTTTTTATATAGTTTAACTCGATAAGCAATTTCTTTGTTTACTTTTCGAATCTTTGGATGTGAAATGCAATTATAAAATGGTGCTGTATATAAAAATAAAAGAAAATTCGGGTATTGGTTTATGGTTTCATATTACGATTTCTTTTATGCTTCATCGAAACAATTTTATTAAACATCCATTTTTTTGCCTAGTATATTGTATAACTTGCTTTGAATTTATTTTAATGGTTTTTTTTTATTTTTCTGTGTCTAATATTGAAAATAATATAAATAAGGTTTCGTTTACTATATTTTAGCGTTTTTCATTGAGATCATTAGATATCTTTAGTATAACTAATAGCATTTACATGGTGTTTCATACGTCCTGCCTTTCGTTTGAAGATATTTCTGTGATTAAAAAAATATTTTATTTTATTCTACCCTCTTGAAAATGTCCTACAGATGCTTAGCATAAAAGAGATTATCGTAATGTTATATTGTGCATAATGGATTAAAACTAAATGAAATAACAGAATTTTAATGTCTTCTTGCGCAATATTTTCTTAAAACGCAGCAATTTATAAATGTAAAAAGCACTTCTCAGAAACTAATTAAAGCAACACGCAAATGTAATAAAATAAGTACGGAAGAAAAAAAATTAAATACGAAATTTTTCTAGGTTAGGGTATAGTATCTCAAGTTTCCTCAATTATGTATTTCCAGGGTATACATATTCAAAAAAGATGTTTCAAAAAAAATCTCGGAAATTAACTTTGCTTTAATTTGATTCAAATTAACATCTTCATATGTGCAAATTACTTCGAAGAAGCAAAATTTTTTTAAACGTGAACCTTATGCCATGGGAAAGTTCGCAGAATGCCGCATTTTAAGGAGATGTTTAAAAAATTAACGCAATTAAATTTTAAATTTCTGGAAAAATTCTTAAATCAAAGGCAGAAAATCTTGGTTAAAAGCTTGTTTCTTAATTAAGTTCTTAAATGCATGTTTGTTTCAAATTTCACTGTTTTTAAAACGTTTCTGAAATCTGAAGCAAGAAAAAAAATGGAAAGAAGAAGAATAGTTTATTCTGTATCATTTTTTAATGTTTTTAGTTTTGGAACTTAATTACAAAGCACTTTTTACTTTGCAGATTAAAGGACTTTCGGGAAGTATTAAAAAAAAATTAATTGTGGTTTTAAATTGTAATTACGTTGATCATAAAAAGAGCATTTTGCGTTGAAGGAGGTAATTCTTATAAAAATATTTTACTCTTATGTTTTAAGTTAATAAAGTCGATAGTATTTTTACTGATATTTTTGCCCTATTCTGTAGAGAATTTTCAAGGGAATTTCTTTTTTTAAATAAAAAAAAATCTTGAACATTTTCTGGAAAAGAAAATTCAAACACATTTTAAAGTTAAATGCCGAAATTAGTATTCAGTTTTATTTTTTCATTTTATTTTCTGATTCATAAGACATGCGGTCAAATATGTGGATTAAATTATTCATATAAAAATTCTAAAACTTTGAAGCTCAATTTTACATTTGCACTTTTTTCTATTACGTTGTAAAATGCCTCTTTAGCCAAATGTAAGCAAATTTGATCTGAATACTATTCTGACAAGGGTAATTGTAATTTTTATTTTGTAGTGTCATATTGCAATTGAAGGTGAAAATTGGAACCGAATTTTGCATAAATTGATGTTTTATGATTGGGATTGAATGTAAATCAACTTTGGTTGCATTTAGCTTAACATTTTATTTCTTTGTTTCATAGGACATGCGCACTCCTAAATATATGAATATAAATTGGAATTAAATTATTCATATAAAAATTCTAAAACAATGAAGCTCAATTTTATATTTGGACTATTTTCTATTACAATGTAAAATACATCTTCAGCCAAATTTAAACAAATTTGATCTGAATACTATTCTTACCAGGGTAATTTTTATTTTGTAGTGCCATGTTGCAGTTGATGGTGAAAATTGGAACTGATTGTTGAATAAATTGATATTTTATGATCGGGATCGAATGTAAATCAACTTTGGTTGCATTTAGCTTAACATGATTTTTTTTCACAATCAAGCTCCAAACATCTAAAGTTAATTTCGACCATCCTTAATCAATTTAAAATAATTAAAATTCTGCATTGACATAGAATTTTAGGTAATAAATATTTATTACAAAGTTGACTTTTATTCCCACAACAGCAAATGCGATTAACGAGAAATAAAGTCAAAATTTAATTCCAATCATTAAGATACACTCCTAAGAGTGATCAAAATCTAAAGTTTATCAATTTAAACAGTAGTTTTCTTTGCCAAATTTAATTCCTTATTCTATTCACTTAATATACAAAATAATCATTTATTAATGTTATAAATCAATATTT
>BGPR01006494.1:11095-30485 GCA_013235015.1 Araneus ventricosus
TCTTCAATAACATAAAAACATTTGAAATTTTACTACAACACTTCTAGTATAAGTTACGTTATTGCATTACATCTGGAGGTTCTTGCCTTGAAAATATCATTCAATAAATTACTTTTCCAAAGTTTGTATCTATATCTGCAATATCTCAAAAGTTATTTCGGTTGAAAACTGTAAGTTATTTAAAACTCGCACCGTAATCTTATTTAAAATTACTAACTGATGTGTGAACTAACTTAAAATTACAATAAAAATAACATATTTAACGAAAATTATTGTGTGACTATAATAAAATGTCGATACAAAAGCCCTATTTCACGGATACATTTATCTATATATAATTAAAAGTGCGACGGTACTTTTTTGCACATTACTTGAATTACCAATATTGAATTTATCACAAGAACGCCTAATGATAAGTCTATGAATGGCTTTTGATTTTACCTATTGTAGGCAATCTTATTTAAAGTGAAAGGACAGACAATAACTTTTAATTTTAGTAATTTTTTTAAAATTCGCTGGACTCTTTCGAAGCTATGACTTTCCAGAAGATACAACTCAAGATGAAATATATTTATTTCTCAATGCATAGAGTCATCTGAGTATAACTTTTATAAGTAGGGACATCTTTAACAGTACATTGCTATTAGTTATACTGCTAGACAGAAGATTCTTTTGAGTGCTGTTTTCCCACCCTGTCTCCAGCTTTGAAACTCCATTAATTTCACTTTGTTCCACTATTCCTCTTGAGTAATTGACATTCTCTCAATTCGCATGAATATTCAAGATGCGACGATTCCTCAAAATTCCCAGATCTAAAAGTCAGAATTAAATTTTGTACTCTTAATAAATGTGGAATTGAAGAATTTGTAGACGATGAGAAACATTTTCTCACTCAGTTTCCAACGTATATACACTTTTAGAGCAGGAATCATTGTAATACAAGTGATTATGTATGTAAATGTCTTGGAAAATATTTTTGTATTGCGAAACTCGAGTACATTACTTAACTCTGGTGTTCAGTTCGCATTTACTATGCACATGTAACGTTCAGGCCAATATGACCTGAACACTCAATACTAAGTATTCGCTATGCTTTCAGAATAATATTATGTTAAGAGATAAATATGATTTAAAATAATAAATTTTATATATTTGAAATATAATGCAATGGATATGTAAACATATCTATGCAAGAACAAATGATGAATTCGATTTTTTTTTTTTAAATTTACCTCCATTTAATTTACAATTGAGACAAAAATATGATACATGTTGCTAGTACATATGATTTTCGCAATTTATGCACAATATCTTTCTTGCCAGAACATGCAGAGGAAATGTTTATTACTGACATCTTAATGTATTTTTCTCATAAAAATGGTAATCCGTTCTTTTCGATGTACCTTTTCGCCTTCAATAATTGCCGTTTTGATGATATCATTATGAATTGTTGACATGAATACAGTCTCAGGTGCACTTTTCTCAATCCTTATTCTTTAGTTATGTTATTCTTTAGTTCCTAAGTTATGCTTGGAGATCTGTTTTTATAAAATTAGCAGAATTCTAATAGCCCGACGTGGAGGCGGATCCAATGGCCAGTTTATACAATGGCCGAAATTTAGGTCCTGGTAATACTCATCAAGCTCTTTAAAATGACACCAGAATCAACCTTTTAACTAAACGCGTTTAAACGCTACATTTATTTATAACCTTAAATAAAACTAATTCATAACAATCACGCGCATGCGCCTATACTGGTACGATAACGTGACATGCATAACAAGTACAATGCGTCAAACTCTTGCAGATATAATCTATCCGTTGTGGGGTCAACCATCCTTTTCGTATTATTAGTCTTGCAGTTATTAGCAATTGGTATCTGACGGTATTTTGTCACACAAGAAAGATTGACCGACTATCACTGTAACGAGCGGAAAGGCGTTTTCACGTCAAAAGTGAAAAAAAAAATATTTAGTATGGTATATCAGTCCTAATCCGGGGGGTGAATTCATATTTGATGTTGAATAAAAAGTAGAAATTCCTTCCAATGACAAGTTTTGACTCAATCGGTAAGGGACTTCCCAGATAGCACGTAAGTTTGAAGCAGGTTTGATTTTGACTTGTCATGGCAAAATTTGACGCGTCAAACTTGAATCGAACTTGTAGCAAGTTCGATGTGACAAATAGCGCCACCTCTTTGCAAATCAAACTTGCTGCAATTTTGCAAAACAAGCTTCCTGCAAAGATAGCACAATAAAGAGATAATTATCTTTGTCTCTGTTTTAAAAAACATCCGACTTTTAATAGCATCTCCTAGACGGTAATTCTTTTTTATTAATTCAATAAATCAATGATAATTTGTGAAAAAGATAACTTTTTTATAAAAAATTTTTTTGAAACATTTTCCATCTTTTTACTAAATATATCACTCTCACTTTAAAGAAAACTATATTGCCTTTTTCTTAATGTTGAAATTTTAACGTTTATAAACAAAATTAAATCTAAAAAACAGTCAGTGTTTGTTGAATAATAATTAGACATTTTGTCCCATTTTAAAGTAATTACTTTTGAACTCTAATTTCATAATTTATTTTACTAGCAAAACGTAGTTATTAGCAAAAATCGCTCTCTCTTTGACTTCAAATCATATTCTCAACTCAAAAAATTAATGAAATCCAGAAAATAGTTAAAAATAAATCGTATACGAATCGAATCGAACGATGTATTAGCGAAATCTATCTTCTCCTCTCAGAGTTCGACTGGCTCAATGGTTAGCGTCTCCGCTTCGGAACCGGGAGGTCGGGAGTTCTATCCCGGGTTGTGTGTTTCGTACTCTCTTTTTGCTTTAACTTGCAATAAGTTTGCACGGCAATTTTTGCTGCAAGTTCGTTTCATGGTGACTTCGGAGCTTTCGTTAACTTGCTGCAAGCTTGCACTCTTGTCATGACAAATTTGCGTCAAGCTTGCTGCAAACTAAAATTGCTATCTGGGTTATTACCGAGTCTGTAGGTACGAAGTTCGATCTTCGATTAATACATTTCTTTATCAAGAAAGAGAAAGCTTAATCGTTCTGTATTGCTGATGCAATTGTATCGAAACTACTCTATAGACATTTTCAAATATTCATCTCCAATACGGTGAGGCATAAGAAAGAGTTTAGTGAAGGTTTCTTGAAAATTAGGAAATAATTTAATTTTAAAGAAGTTCCAGACACTGAGAGGATTTTGGATATAATAATATTTTATATAAAAATATATTTCACATTAAAGGAATTATAAATGATATTATTTTCGACTTGAGCAATACCTGGTATATTATTAAGTATTTAAATATAGTTCAAAGTTGTTATATGATTAAAAAAGGATTATTTACTGCCTCGCAAATGTATTTCACATCAGAATAGTATAGAAATAAATTGTTTTTAAATATTTAAATGCAGGTCTACATAGCTGCCAACTCACACAATATTATTGACTACTGTTAAATGATATATACAGAATAAAACTTTTATATTGGTCCTTTTCATGATAAGTTTCTGAAGCAAAATTTAACAATATTTGTGGTTCAATATCCAAGTTACGCATATTCAAATCATAATGTAGGAATTTTATGTACTCTTACACATATTTTAACATTTTATGTACTTAAACATATGTATAAAAGAGGTACTGGTATAAAAGATATCACATTAAGAAAAATTAGTCAATTAATGTATTACATTCAGACTTAACAGCAAACCATTCTTTTAATGTCATTTTTCTATACTGTCTCCAGCATCGAAACTCCATTAATTTGAATGTATTCCGCTGCTACTGATGCATAATGGATGGTCTTTCAAACACATGGATCTTTAATTGGCAGAGGTTTCTCAGAAGAAGAATTAAATTGCACATCTTGGCCAGAATTGAATTTTACCTTCTTGATATGTAAAAGAATGAAATGAAGTATCAGTGGAAGAGTTACTTTCCTCCCATTTAGTTTGGAGCGCATTTGCACTTTCAGAACAAGAATCATTGTAATAAGGTGTTTATATTTATGCATGTAAATGTCTCGGCAGACAGTTTTTACAACGCTGAGCGTTGCGTGCATTCCTCTAATGGTCTCTCAAACATGCAGTCATTATGTGAGTAAAAGCAGTTTCTCAGAAAAGTGGAAATGAAATTGAAAAGCTGGGAGAATCACAAAATTCCATTTTGTGCTTCAAATGACTGCACTCGCTGGAATGGATTTCTGCGTTATATTTTATCAGTTTTTCATCTCTTGTTTCTGTGGTATTTTTATATTTTAAAAATTTCTCTTAGCTTGATAATAACACAAATATCTTAAAAGTTCGTTTCGAAAATCGATATTTTTCAAAGAATTTGCTGATTTCACACAAATGGGATCGGCAATTAATCATTATTAACTTATTTTTATTTAAAGGCCCAAATATACATTTAAATAAAAATTATAAATAACATTATTAATATAAAAAAACTGTTACACTTAAAAACTGGGTCTCCATACTAATCGTGGCCCAATAGCTATGTTCTTCCAATTTTTAAAATGCTTTACAAGACGTAAAAAGAATGATATTTTAGGTTTTTCATTCAATAAATGTTTTGCTGAAATAATTACAATGTCTGCTTTTTATACAGAGCCCTGGTCCTACTAGTCATATAGGACTATATTTTTGACACACTATCATTTTAAACTAAAAAGTTCCTCTTTTCTACTACTAAAATTGATCGTTTTATGAAAATCTGAAAATCATTACTTTAACTATTCTAGACCGTTTGGCTACTTCGAGGAAGATACTGAAATCAACGACACAACGACACGATATTTGCATGAAAAAGTAAACAAAATTATTTTCTAGTGATATTTTGTCTATTTTTTTATTTATATATTCCAACTGTGTTATAATAGTTTATGACCATAAAAAGATTTTAAATATCAATTACACACATTAAAATGAAACATTTTAATTAGTGTTGCGAAACAATGCTAATTGTTAGTATCTCCATTTTAAATAGTGTATCATAATAAAATAAGATTAATACATTTTTTTCAATGAGATTAATCCTGAAATTTTTCTTCTTCACTAATTCCATCTTCTTCACAAATGTCATTTTCTTCACTAACGTCATCTTCTTCACTAATGTCATCTTCTGCACTGATGACATCTTCTTCTCTGACATCTTCTTCTTCAGAATCTTCACTTATCTTTACTCGTCTGGGTAAAAGCATGTCTTGCGTTTTTGTAGAAAATGTTTATAGTATTTTCTTTTTTTCATTTGCCTAGAAAAAGACAAAAAGGAGTCGGAGGTTAATAACAGACTATTCATAATATCGATATATTAATAATATCAAGTAATATATATATTATTATATAATAATATTCAAATATTCAGGAAGTCGTATATTTGTGTGTTTAAGCAAGATCTTGGAGATAAATTTCAATAGGAGTTTGTTTAATGTCGTACTTTTGCAGGGATAATATTCTTTTCAAGCTTTTTGTATTAAAAAGTAACAGGGATTGACTTAGGACTTTATCGTAATATTTCGTATTGTTTTCTTGTTAAACCAGCTTTCTTAAATATTGAGAGCGCCTCTGCTGGAGATAGCTTTTCTGTATGAAATGTTTTCCTGTATTTTGCGGCACGGCCTGGATTTCAAGTAATGTCTTTAAAAAGTTTGGAAGCATCGATTATTTTCACATTTCAGGTTCTGCTGATCTGCAAAAGTCAGTTGTTCGGTTGTCCTTTCAGTTTTAAACTTCTGTGTCCTTCGCGTTTTGGTGTGATCACATGCTTCTAGAACTGGCTTGGGTGAACGACCAGAAGACTTAAATTCTCAGCTCTCGGGTGAAATAAAAGTAATAGATCTCTCAAACCATTTCTTGTTGCTCTTTAAAACGGATTCTTCTTTTATATATGCCGCTATCCACTTTGTTTTAAGCTGGGACATAAATACGAGAGCTTATGTTTAAATACTATTCAGAGTAATTTCCGTTACGGTGTAGAGTAATTTAATTCACAGGACTACTATAAAAGATTCACTCACATTCAAAACGCTATAGATTCAAAAGTATTTAGCGCAAAAATATGAGTTGTATATGAAAATAAAAACAAGCTAATCAAGTTTTCTGCTCCCTCTAGAAATGATCTATGTGCGCTCCCTTGGTTACATATCCTGGCGGTAATCAAAGTCCTTCCGTACATTTTGTAGCGTCATCCTGTCAATGATCATCAATGCGGCATGGATCCATTCCCTGAGATCTTCTAATATTTTTGGTAGTCGGAGTTCAAAAAGAATATGCTTAATGTTGGAAGAAGTCACATGGCGTTAAATCATGTGACCTGGAGGGGGGCAAGGGAACAAAGCGAGGTCATGCGCAGCAACACGCGTAATCCAGCGATGCGGATTTTCTCTCATATTCTATCACACAAAATATCTTTTCTTGCTTTGCTTCCATTTTGTTATCCATATATCACTCATATTTGTACGTGTAATACTTTTGAATATATAGCGTTTTAAAAATGAATGAAACTTTTAGAGTAGCCCTGTACAGGAAGCTTTCCTTAGAGATATATCAATCTCATGTCGAATTCCTTCTGGGGACATTTTTTCCTGAGATTATATACAGGGTCCGCACTAAAGTCCCTTACCACCCTTTTAACTACCGAATGGCTGCAGCTATCTTCATAAAAGGAGTGTCTAGGCATGGTAAAGTGACTATGATTACCTACACTTACAGAGCCACCTGGTGGAAAACGGTGGAGTTAGCGTTATTATCTTTAAAACGAAGTTAACTTTAACTTTTTATCTCTTCTTCAAAGTATCTAAAATATATTAATAAAATAAATACTAAAACGAAATAATTCCAAATGATTACCTCCACGTCGATCATTTCTAATGTTCGAATTAATAAAGGTATAATGAAACTGCATCATAAGGCTCCTCCATTAGCGATCTCGATTTAAAAAATAAATATGTTCGCATTCTCGCAGATATTCACCATAAAACACATACATCTGCGAGTTCCGATTAAGTTTTCTGTGGAGGGAATTTTGTTTATTTACCTACAAGAGCGCCATCTGCAACCTTCTGGTTGTACTACATTTCCATTTTCAAAATACTTTTATTATAAGTATTTTTCACATTCTTAAGCTGGTGGTGTTCGGAAGTTTGGAGATGAGAGTGTCTTCTCAGGTGTCGTATTCAACATCTGAGTGCTTACCGGAAAGAAGCAGATCACAGCAAACCTCTTGACAGAATTTTAGTATCGGATTTTATAAAAGTATACTTTATTCAACTAAAATAGTACAAAAGCACTGTTTCATTATTTTCAACCACTACAAACAAAAATTGCAACCACAAATCCATCCGCGGAAATCAGCAGCAAATAACATTTGATCTTCATTTTTAGAGATTTAGGCTTTCTTTTGGTGCAAAAATTTTAGCTCGTAAAGACTTGGAAGTACAACTAAATCCTTAATAATTCTAAAAATTATTGATTCTAAAATTATTGATTCTAAAATTATTGATTCTAAAAGAAATTGATTCTAAAAAAATTGATTCTAAAAAATGTATAAATTTTGGTGTTATTGCTCCATGAATAAAGTCCAATACAAAATGTGAAACTGTGAGTTCTCACCTGATTGTAACCTTGAAAACAGCCATTGGAAAAAGATGCGATCATTCAAACATTCGGAAACACTAATTTCTAACTTGTAACGACTGTATTAATTTATTTGGTGCTAAAATGAAAAAATAGATTTAAAGAAGGAAATTACAAATATTTAACAACATAGTTTAGGATATTTGATCACCTTAAAATTATTTTCAAAAATTTATATTCTGTCCACTTTTCTCATGCCAATACGGTGTGCTTGCTTTACGCTGCATTTTATTGCATACTACTATTAAATCCAAAGCTCCATAACTCGTAGAATACCGGAACATTTTCTTCATTTGTTAAACATGTTAGTGTGTCACGAATATATTGTACTAAAAATGACTAATAGCAGCCAGGGACTATAAAAAAATTTAGTCTTAATAATTTTATAAGGGGTGCATTTATTGACTGAAAGAACATAAAATATAATTTTTTACGTCAGTCAATGCATTCTTCTAAATGGAATTGTTTGATGCTGTCTAACAGTTTCAAAATTAACTATTGGGTCACGCGTAGAACGGAAAATCTGAATTTGGGGCAAATAATAGTTTTTATAGAACATTAAATGTTCCAATTAGGACAAACTACAGGAGACTTAAGGACAACTCTTAAAATTTCTTGTGCTGAATTTTGAATCACCCTGCAAAGAGCGTTTATTTTTTTCATTCATCACAATCCGAAAGAAGTTTACAAATATGTAACCTAACGATAAAATCTTCATAGATTACCTACTACCTGGAAGGATAAGAATAAAATATCCTAATTTAATTAATCCTAAATGTCAGTACTCTCTTCAGGATTACATTTCCTTTTTCTGGTACTCTTTCGCAAGTTTGATTTAATAGAAACTTTTAATTTCCTCATTTTAAGATGAATAGATAAATTGTCTTGAAATTTAATTATTTTGCAAAAAATTTCTTTCATTAATTACACTAAGAAGACTGCCTTCATCTTCAGGAACAAAAATAGTTTATATGTTTTCTCCAGACCGTCACATATTTATCTGTAACCATGGTTACCCGTGAACTTCAAATTAAATCCTTTCTTACTCGTCATTTAAATTAAGATTATAAATCTTTCTAACAGTTTAGTTTTGTTTCTAGCACTTTTGAGGATAATTAATTATCGATTGAGGCGACGTACATTACTTGCAACTACCTTTGTAAGAATTTTATCTTACATTTCCTTTAGTTTTAGAAACTTTCCTGATTTTTTGAAAAGCATCTACCCTATAAGGGAAAAATAAATGATGCACTAAGTAACAGACCTCCGATTGCTTGTTTTGAATTTCGTTTCAGTTAAGGGTAATATTTTTAAATCAGGAAAATCCGCAGCTTAGAAATGTGCATTTGACACGTAAAATGTATCATTTTAGAAAGTTTTATTAATCTTAATATCTAGAAAATAACCCATCATGGTACGACGGGTGCAAATTGTCTCTTCATTCGAGAGATTTCCCGTCAAATTTGGCGTGTTTAAATATATATATATTCGAGAGAAATGTTTAACATTGATTGAAAACAAATAAAATAAACATATGTTTTATAACAAGAATATTTTTTATTTATATATTAGTTTAATATTTCTTTATTCAAAACACCTTTTGGTAAACAACATTCCGTGTGAAGTATTTTTCGTTGTTTAACTATTTTATTATAATTCAATAACCATGAAATTCTCAGCTTGTCAAACGTAAGTCAAATTTAAAATTTCAAAGGAATATTTTTTTCGAAATTCTAATCAAAACAAAGCACTTCTCTACTTGTCAGGCGTTGCCAAAAAATATTATCTAATTATATCATTACGGTTGCAATAAATAATCAGATGCATCGTGGCGTCCAAACTATGTCACTCGCATGATATACCACTGACGTAATTTACTACTTTCTATTGAAAAACGGAAATTACTTTGAAATATATGATTAATACAATTTAAAATTTCTCCGGAACTATTGAACATAGAGAGATAAATTTTATATCAGTCGATAGAAAATTTTATTTCACTATTTTAGAGCTATCAAATTTGCAATTAGTATGACAATTACTTTTTTAAATTTAAAATTACTGAAATGTAGGTTCTCTAACAATGCAATAATGCTGTTTAAAATTTCGCAGTGCTATGGCGAGAGTTTTATTGTTGGTGACGTCAGAACGTTTCCGAGAGACAGATCTGGGCTATTATATTAGTAATGCAATAGATTTATATAACTTGCAAACTATCGCTAACTTACCTCTAAATTTCGAACTATTACTACCTTCCGACCTGAAATCGCTATACAGGACAGAACTTTCTAGCTATTGCTTCTTTTTTATTTGACTAATACTTATTTTCTAACTAATCGTTATTTTAGGTAGAAATGTTGTATACTAACTAATAGTTTCTTCTAACTAAGAGTTATTTTAACAATAAATCTCACGTCCAAAAAATCTAAGGTCTTCACTTCGTTACAGTCTATAGAGGTTTATACTTTATCATTTTCTCATCAGAATAATTTATATAAGACAGTTTTTATTAGTGTTCACAAAATTATGATTAAATGTCCACTATGTCTAAATGTCTGCTTTATTAATGTTAACAAAACTGCAATAAAATGTCTGGTTTCATCTGTATAAAAAAGTAGAATTAAATATCTCACTATTAAAATGAATCGAACGTTTTAATGGTGTCAAACTCGCCATTGATTCACGAAACATTGTAACCATTAAAACGGCCACCCTATTGGAAATGGAATAAAAAATAATTTTTTTTATATGTAAACTATTATTAATGACTTCGAGGAATATTCATGGCAAATGTGGGCGAAATCGCCGTGATTCGGCAACAAAGAAATCTATTGATCAACAGACGAAGAGCCAAGCGGTTAAGTTGAAACAGCACCTCTCTTTGTTGGTTAAATCAATGAAATCCTTACATTGATTTTTGGAATTTGGTTTCAATCTTTGGCAAAAAAATCCCTTTTTTAAAAAAAAGACTGATAACTATTGATCTCAAATTCAGTATTATGTGGGTTTTTTCAGCATCATAAGATTTCGAAAATTTCATAAATCATTTTGCATATGTTTAGAAAATACAGAAGAAATGCATACACATTATGTTATTAATATTAATTTCTTAAAAATTTTAATTTTTTAACTAAATTATCTTTATTAAGACATGTTTTTCTAGTAAAAAAATGTCAAATTATTCATTATTAATGTAAAACTATAAATGATATAAGTCTGAAAACTACATATATAACGGCATCTAATACATATTCATTACGTAAACAAATGCGAGAATAAACGAATAAAGTGCCTTCAATATTTTTTATTCTTTACAATAATCAAAAATCTTATTCAAATGAAACCAAATCTTTATAATAGAAATAAAAATTACCCTAAAGAAAATATGCACTTTAAAAATGTATTTCCTATCATAAAAGAAAAATATATTTTAAAAAGAAGCGCGTAGCACACCAAAGCAGAAAACAATAAGAAAGCTCCACTATTTACTTAATTTTCTTTCGTTCAAAATCGTTTGCTAGGCGATGAAGCATCCATTACAAATTCCGTTCCCTGTAACTGTGTCTCGCAGGCGACCATTTGCATAAACCGGAAAGAAATGCAGAAAGATCCGGCAGCTTCGTTACGAGTCGTTGTTCGACTTGAACTTTTTTCCTTTCTTTTTTTATTTTAGTTTCTATTTCCGCTTAGAAATTCTTTAGCTTCTAACAGACCCCCAAAAAATTTAATCTTCTAAGCTACTGCTAATTGCAATATGATTTATTTTAAAGAAATATAAAATTCATATGAAATTAAATTCACGAGGTAATGCATTTCGCAGATTCGAATATTATTTTTGACGTACTTGGAATGTCTATGGTGTATTGCTTGGTTTAATGTGTCTTAGCAAAATTTATTGTTAAGAATGAAGAAAATTTACTTTCAATAAAGGAAATTCTGTTTTGCTTATATCACATTGTTGTTCCATTGCTAGAAATATGTTGAGTGTTCAACATATTTCTAAGTTTCAACATACATGTTCAATATATTACTAAGAAAATATATATAATACATTTTTACAGTTTAATAAGTAAATTACAAACTTTTCTTTTGATATTAAAGTAATTGTTATACAATTTTCATAATAATGAATTAATATCGATCAAATGAAGAGCTGATGTCAAACACCACAAGAATTACTCCAAGAACTGTTAGAATTAATACTTTGAAATTACCATATTATGCCAGAAAGGAGTGTTTCATATATTTATAATTCGTTTAAGACATAAATGTGTCTGGGTCAATAACTTCTCAAATTTCGTGAAAGAATATTGCTGCACAATTGTATAGTTGTAATTAAGTGACTCTATTACATAACATATAATTCTTATTAAGAAACTAATTATTGGATTCCTAATAGAATAAGAATCGATGGTATAACAAGAAAATATTCTTATAATGAAATATTCCAACTAGAGTTCTGACATTAAGATTCTGTAATCAGAACAGAAAATTGTTCTTCTTAAATTCTAATGTAAAATTTCATGTAGTTCCTCATCCAAAGTTTCTGCAGTTTTTCTAATTTCCAATGAAAATCTCTATAAGAAGAGCTTGAACTTTATTTTCCTTTTTCTGAAACCGAGAAACTCAATTAAAATGGTGTTGGGATAATTATATCTCAGTCTTGAAGTGCAAATTTGTTTATGGTTTCCAATTGAATATTCTAGTTTCCCTGAAAACTTTTATTCCTTTGTGAGTAGAACTCTCTGCATCACAATGTGTTAAACTGAATTGTACGCAGCGTATTTAGCGTATATTATCTTGAAAGCGTACTACATAGAAACTGCCATATGACATCGAAGATAATTCGACTTAAAATCATTGAATTAAGTCCAAATCATTTGAAGTGAAGAGATAATTGCAATTCATCAGATATAAAGTCTTCATTTACTAAGCTTTGCATTCGAGTATCTATGAATAGATTTTTCTTCATTCATAGACATCTGCATTCGAGGCGGATATTACATTTTTATTTTCGTTTTAAATTTTTAATGCCAAGGCGACTTTTCCCTTCTAGAAGAAGCAGGGAGTTTTGGGGAGGAAACGGCATGAATTCGACTCTTCCAACCTGGGTGGTCATTTTCCCCACCACCCCTTGCTATAACCACGTAAAAGGGCTGAAGTTGGCAAGGATAATTGGAGCCCCCTCCCGTGTTTACCTCCCAAGCAATATCGGAACCTCACCTCCTCTCAAAAGAATCCAACCGCCCAGACCGGCCGCCTGAGACCGCCTCTGTCGGTACGAGAGGGTTAAATTTGATGAAAGTGAACGCATCTTTGGTGTAAAATCGGGACTTCGACCACTCACAGCCACGTTTCAGCATCGAACTTTCCATGTGATGTCAGAAGAAGGCTTCTTCGCAGAAGACCTGTTTTAACACCAATATAGCAGTTCTCTGCTAGATGTCAGAAGACATCTTTTAACATCAAGCGATTCCTATATAATTTATCTATTTTTAGTAAGCGAAGTGTCCCTGTTGGAACAAAGTATTCTACGATATATCCACGATGTTGTTCTATATTCTGAATGTCGAAAAATATCGTGAAGATACCTTAAAGATATTGTAGATTGTTTTATGCTAATAGGAGTTGTATACATAGAGAAAATATTTTAGTCGTCAAATTCAAGGAGGTGGAAAAAAGAAATCTGGCATGAGGTCTTAGCACCAAAATTTTAGATTTCTACCGAACGTCTGACGAAATCTGACTGTTTCCTCGTCCATGTACATGTGACAACTTTAACCCTTCATCACAAGCACCCATTTTTGGAACATTAACAAACGCGTGGGGTCATTTTGATCCCAAATTGTTAGGCATTTACTCCTTAGTTTTTTGGCTATTTTTACAAAAATTAAATTTGGTCAAAGTATAAGAATATTTTTTCTTATAAATAACTTGTAGTTGAGACACAAATGCCATTTTTAATAAGATTTTATCTCCTTTTTTCCATAACTTTTCTGTATTCTTTTCTTCCCTGCTGCGCACGAGCATATGCTGCCTTAGTCATAACTTTAAGTTAATCCGAAACGCTAGCACACGCACCGGCCGATTTACCCTTCCCCGAGTAAAATGTGGGAAATCCCGTTTCAACGGTCTCTGCTGCTATTACCTTTTCTTCTAGCGCCCCAATGAAGGTACCTGACGTAACAAGGGCAAATTTTTAGAAGTTCCTAGAATTTATTAACAAATGAGAAAGGGTGGGGTCAAAAAGACCCAGTGCGTGTGCTGACGGGTTAAGTCAAAAACACATCGAGCTAGATGGCACTTGGTTAATCACCAGACCTATGGATTCGCATCAAACTTAGGAGAAAATATCGAAAAGATTAACTGTTTTCCCCCTGCTATTATCGGTCAGCTCGATAATTCACAAACTTAGCAAACTAAATAAATGAAATTTCCGTATGTGACTTTGACACAACGTTGTGAACGTACACGGTGTCCAAAAAATATGTAAACACCTTAAATAATTTTAACCTTCCAGCGGACGCGCCTGCGCAAATTTTACGACAAACGGGATTTTATATACCCTGCTCTCACATTCGGAGTCAAAACTGTCTTAAGGTCATTGCTATTCCTTCATGCGACCTTTCTCTTCAGGATTAAATGGATTTGTCCGAGTTTTAAGTTGATTCCATACTGTTTTATGCTTCTGTCGTAAAAATTACGACGCGCGCCCGCTCGTGTAATTTGAACTTTTTTTCACGTCTTAACGTTTCAGTTTGATAATTATATGTCCAGTCCGCATTACAGCGATTTATTGTTTCATTTTACATTGTCAAAAATATTTAATATGTAATGAGAATACCAATAATCCACCAAGCCAACAAATTTTCTTTAAAAATCTCAGTCTTATGAAAACACCTCCCTACTCGAGCCCGAAAAGTCTGATAATCAACATATGATGTTACCAAGTCTTTAAATCTAAATTATACATCACAACCTGAAAAAGCAAGTGAACAGCAACCAGCATTAAGAAAAGGAGCTTGTGGTTTGTGTTTGAAAGAAATAAAACGATCATCAAAATCCATGAAATACAGTAGGTGCAATATATAGTATCCTTGTAAGCGTCACTCTCTGGCAAAAGTTCAATTTTTAGAATCCATTTACAATGATATGAAAAAAGTCTTTGTTGTACAATCTTAGATAGTATTATACTATTTTTTATTATATATTGCTTAATACCTTTTTTTGAAAATAATAATATTAAATCTCATTGCCTTCTCTGATTTCAGTATAATTTTAGATTTTGCAAATATAAAAACTAATTTTCACTCTTGATGAAAGGATTTGCTTTTCTGATGTATCTCTTATTACTATAATGAAATAACTTGCAACGAACTGCAAGGGTAAAAATGAAGAAATTATTGTGTATTAAAAAATACGACACGCACCCGCTCGTGTATAAAATTTTAGCGCTGCCGCTGGAAGGTTAAAGTCGTTGTTTACTAAAATGCATTTCATTTTCAAATTGATTTAGAATTTCCATACAGTATTTAATTGGATTGTCAACGCCTGTTTTCAAATAAATACCCGTTCAGGCTCAGGCATTGCAGAAAACTCTCAGAAATAGGAATGTAACCAGTACGAAACATTTCGCTTGGTATTTACGTGCATTTTCGCTCAATGGCTGCTTTTAATTTAGTAACTTTTGCAGGTTTCACAGCGCAGATTTTGCCTTTGAAATATCCTCTTAATCCTACAAGAGCAGCCATTCAACGAGGAATGCACGCAAATACCAAACCAAATCCTTCGCGATGTTTGCAATTCCATTTCAATGCAATGTCAGCCGTGCCTGGGACAGAGAGTACATTGGTTTGAAAACAGGCGTTTAAAAATGATTAAATAATGTCTATAAATTCTGAAACGTTTTGAAAATGAGACTTTTTTTAATAAACATTGACTTTCAGATTATTTAAAATGTATATATATTTTGGACACCCTCTATAGCTAGTTTTGGATTTAATCTGCCAGAGGGAAACTGTTCAAATTCATATTCTATTACCTTTATTGTACTGCAAATCTCCACAAAAATGCTTCATATTCTGTACGTATACGAGAAAGTCAAGGGGAGAGCACATCCGTTAGTTTATACAGTATTTAAGTAAATTTGAACATGAATTTAATCTGACTTTTTCCTCCGTGAGAAACCATTTTCCTAAAACTCTTCCTTTTAAAGTTCATTCTCTACAAACTACATAAATGAAATTTTGGTATGGCGCTTTGATACCAAAGCTGTAGACCTGTATCTAGTTGAGGTTGGTTGGTTGGTTGGTTGTATGAGGCTTAATGGCGCAAGAGCCATTTTTGGCTAAACTGCGCCAAACGTATGGTAGATAAGCAGGATCACGGTAATGAAATATATGGTGCTACATTAAAATGTAGATAAAATTCTAAAATAAATTTGAAATTCATAGTTGCATATGAAAAGATAAAATCATGTTACCAAAAATGGATAGATGAACGATGAAAAGAGAGAAAAAAAATGGAAGTTTAAAAATGTATCAAATGTAAAATATGTCTAAAATATCACATGGTGGGCAAAGACGAAATAAAAGTTCAAGGACGAAATCCATATAGATAAAATGTTTAAAATGTTAAAGAACAAAACAAGTAAGTTTAAAGAAAACAACTCAGCGTAGGTCGTTTGTTTAAAAAGTATTATTTTAAAAAAAAAAAAAAAATACAAAACAGAGAAGCAATAATGCTACCTGTTTTTGTATTTGTCTGCCTTTCCAGGTTTGGCAGGGGGTGGAGGACTGACAACTGCAGGCGAGTCTTCCAAGTCCTCCGACATGTTGTACTCCAAGGCATCCTCCTCTGATAAAGAGGAGGAGCTCATGTCGGCATCAGCATCAGATTCCCGAGATTGTAATATTCGTTTTTCCAATGGAGGAAGGACAACCATAGGTAAAAGCTCAATGTCAACAGTAGTAGGTTTGGTGGTTTCCAAAGGTTTCAATGTAGATTGATGACTAGAGATGTTATCCTTTGTCGGAATAGGGTTAGTAACTTTAGGAGAAGAGGTCGTGTAAAATTTTGAAATTTTTTCTGCTGTGGAGATGCTGTTTGTTTTAGAAGGGGAATCTCTCTTCGGCTTTTTTCTGTTCGCAACAAGTGTAAAATCAGTTAAGTCGGGTAAAACAGAAGTGTTTTCACATAACGGAGCAACAGATGGAATGGAAGGATTCGACAGGTTGGTTATTGCAGGAGGTGTTCTTGAGATAGGGACGGACTGTTTAGAAGTAGAATCAGCAGATATGTTTTGGTTGGTTTGGGTAGATGGAGCAGTGGATTTTTTCACCGCAGAAACGTAACTATTTCCTGGCGTAGGTATCCGAGATTTTATTAGTTTTCTGGCTTCTTGATACGAGATTTGTTGTTTTATTTTTGTGGATATAATTTCTTTTTCCTGTTTCCAGGCAAAACAGTTTCGGGAAAACGAAGTGTGCTCCCCTTTGCAGTTAACACACTTTTCTGTTCGAGTGCAATCAGTGCTTTCATGTCCGACTTCTGCACAACGGGCACAGGTGAGTGTCCCGCGGCAAGAAGTTTTCGAATGTCCGAAACGTTGGCACTTGAAACAGCGGAGTGGATTTGGTATATATGTCCTAACTGAAAGGCGCATATATCCTGCCTTAATATTTTCAGGTAATTTGTTGGAGTCGAAAGTTAGTATCAGCTGCTTGGTATTGAGGAGTTGGTCATCTCTCCGTATCGTAATACGACGCACATGGATCACTCCTTGACTTTTTAATTCTGCAGTAATCTTTTCTTCCGATTCATTCAGTAACTCACCGCAGGAAATAACTCCCTTGGATGAGTTCAATGTGGCATGGGGTTTGACAGTAGCGGGAATTGTTGACAATGATTTCAAATTTGATATCTCTTTGGCTTGCTTCGGAGTTTCCACTTCGACGAGAAGGTCACCTGACCGAAGTTTTTTAGTTGTTTTTACATCGCCTACGCTGCCTGTGATTGCCTTTTTAACTAAGAAAGGCAATACACCATGAAAAGTTTCATTTTGAGAAGAAATTCGTGAAATGACAAAACACGTCGGAAAACTCTTTCGCTTAAAAGAAGAATCGATTCGTTGCCCACTGAAGGGACCAGATTTTTTTTTACCCATATGATATAGCATATGGTTCAGGCCCGACGGCACCGCCCACCACGGAGCCCAACAAGGGAAGGCAGCCACCGGCTCTGGGTACTCCCAGCCTCGGCGCTTACCTTGGTGCTAGTCGGAACCTATACGCTCAGGGTCACCCCCGGGGACAGTGACCACCCTTAACGCCAAGCCCAAGGAGTGATCCCTTCGCTTGATCCCCTTGAGCAGACCAACCAAGTGGCTGGGATACCAGCCGATTGATACACCGGGGACCGAAATGTACCTCCCGTCTAATGGGTCGCCACGCACGGCCAACACGTGGGGGTAATTTGCAGTCCATGAGAAGCAAGAAGCAAACAGAGCGGCAACTGCTTCTCATGGAGAGCTTCCTCGCCTGCCCTCGAGGAAAAGAAGAAAATAGCAAAAAACTCAAGGGGAGAAATAAACGGAAGGAGAAATAGACACTAGGGTACCTCGGGGTCGTGAATCCCGTCACATCTAAAGAAGATGTGCCCCTGAGGGGATCTAGTTGAGGATTCAATCGACAAAATGGAAGCGGCTTAAATCATATTCAAATCTAGTCATTCAAACTGAATTGAAACAGAAAATTATTAAACTGAACAAAAAACGCTTCATATTATGTGCGTATAACAGAAAGTCAAGGGGGCAACGCATCCACTGTTTTATACAGTACATAATTAAATTTGAACATAAATTTAATCTGACTTTTTCCTCCGTGAGAAACGGTTTTCCTAGAACTCTTCCTTTTCAAGTCCATGGTCTACAAACTACATAAATGAAATTTTTGTATGGGTCTTTGATACCAAAGTTGTAGACCTATATATGGTTGTGGAGTACATCGACCAAACGGAAGTCGTTTAAAGGCATATTCAATTATATTCATTGTACTATTAAACTGAACAAAAAACGCTTCATATTATGTGCGTATACCAGAAAGTCAAGGGGGGACACATCCACTTGTTTATACAGTAGATAAGTAAATTTGAATATGAATTAAATCTGACTCTTTCCACCGTGAGAAACAGTTTTTCTAAAACTCTTCCTTTTTAAGTCCATGCTCTACAAACTACATAAATGAAATTTCGTATGGGCCTTTGAAACCAAAGTTGTAGACCTATATATCGTTGTGGATTCAATCGATCAAACGGAAGCAGTTTAAATGCATATTCAATTATACTCAATGTACTATAAAACGGAACAAAAAACGCTTCATATTATATGCGTACAAGAAAGTCAAGCGGGAACACATCCACTTGTTTATACAGTAGGTAAGTAAATTTGAACATGAATTAAATCTGACTCTTTCCTCCGTGAGTAAAGGTTTTCCTAAAACTCTTCTTCTATAAGTTCATGCTCTACAAACTACACAAATGAAATTATGGAATGTGACTTTGGCATCAAAGCTGTAGACCTATAGCCAGTAGTGGATTCAATCAAAAAATGAAAGCGGTTCAAATGCTTAATCGATTCCCTTCATTGTACAACGAAACCCATTATAAAAGGCTCCATATTATATGCGTATACAAGAAAATCAAGGGGGAACACATCCACTTGTTTATACA